>CBVK0103658919.1:0-34213 GCA_900067695.1 Picea abies | reverse complement strand
TACTTTTAAGGCTTCATCCCACAATCAACTAGTTGGCATTTCAATCAAAGGAAATACAATTACAATATTTATATTCCATGCTTTGGAAATAATTAACATGACTAATTACATATAATCAGGGGTTTAATTAATCATGTATATGTATATGTCTAAATACATATACATATCACACATATGACCTTATGTTGTAAACATTGTAACATATAATGAAAAAAAATGTTTATGAGAACATGCCTTACGTATCACACACATGAAACCAAGTGTGTGTGTTTTTCATTGCCAATGTACACATAACCACTGTCACACAACACACACACAAGATAAAGTTATGTGTATGTGTGTGTGGGTGAGAGATAGAGGAAGATGCAACCGCATATGAAATTATAACCTTTAACAATAACACAATAACACTTAACTCTAGACGTTATTATTATGTCTTCATCATTTAAGTCAACTTACTATGAAAATAATTGTTGTAGGTTTCCATCTTTAAAAAAAATTAATCACATAATTTCTATTTTTTTTCCTTATTTCAGTGTACCTAATTAGATTGAATAGCTAGACAAAAGAGAAAAAAGAGGTGGGGGACATTACATCAGCCTCCGACAAATCAATGGTTCACCTTTGCTCTCGAAACTCCTCCTTATTAGAGTGTCACTACTTTGACTTCATTTACTACTCCAAGTAAACCACTCTGATCACACATGCTCCAAAAAATCAAACTGTCCTTTTTAATTTGATACGGTGGATGTAGTATGCCTTGATATTCCCAACCAATCACTAGACAAGGTAGTAAAGTTCTCTTCCTAGGGGCGACCCTCACGATATCTGACAATTGTGATCCCACAATAGCCTATGTGAGATCTATAGTCATCAGACCCCCTATCATCAAACTCCCTCTTATAACCTCCTTTCCAAAACCTCTAACTATTCTTACACCAATAGACTATCAACTGGATCCAATGATCCAAAATCCACCATAGCCATGTTCCAACGAATCAACAAGCATTATTGAATCAGGACTTAGTTCGTACGATTCCTATTACAATCTATCCCTTGATCTCTCTGATGAGAACCTCATCTAATCAATGGTCCAGATTTGCTTGCGACACCAATCCAATGGCTGCAAATCATCCCGGTTGAACTCAAGTTCTCCTTTAGGAAAATAGTCTGATCTTAGACTTAACCATTCTGAGACCTCTTTAGGTTTATCACAGGGGTTTTACTAGGCCTTCTTGACTTTGGATTTCACTCCTAAATTGACTAAAGAATCCACACCTCAAATCCTAGTTAAGGATCTTACATCCCACAAGCCTTCCATTGCAATGGATAAGGGAAACATAGGGGTTTGAATGGTTAAGGTTCATTCCTGGACTTAGTAGTCCAATGACCTTTCACATGCAACCCATTACAACAATATACTACTATGAACACAGGAACAATAATACACAACCATTCATTCTCATTATAGATTCTGGTCCAATTATCATGAAATTGCACCCATCAACCAATACAGGGTATTCTACCCTCTAGAACCAATCATAATGTTGATCTATTCAGATGTACAAGACCTATACAATTCACATAATTTCCACATTCAATCAAGCGCAAGGATTTTCCTATAAAATTAACAATCAGCCTAGTAACATGAATGAAAACTTAGGAATACACTACATAAATTCAGCCATCCAATCACATTAATTACATGAAAAAAACAAAATTTATCCTTGTTAATATGAAATGGGGAAAACAACAATAATACTTATCTATTCAACGAAAATATTAACTAGCCAGCTAATTGCATGTGTTTTCCTTTCCACCCAACCATACGCTCTTTGTTCTCAGTCACTTCAGCAACAAGCCACCCCTGTGCCAAGACATGATACCACCAAGGAATCTCTCTTGGATTCTCATGCCCCAAACTCTGATTTGGTCTGTCTCTCCCCCTTGTTGTTTTCCCTCGTGCAATATTTTCTTGCATGCCCCACCCAGGAAGGCTCTCAACTTGTCCTCTTCCTTATGTCAGAAGGAACTCGAGGGGTCAATCTAGACTTCATAATTGGTACCTTGTTGTACCTATGGTTAGCAACTTTTGTTTCCTAACCAGATTTCCCATACCTATATTCATGGGAGTGGCTTGGTGTTCAACTAACAACCCCTTCCCATTAACTAACTTGTCTTAAAATCAGGGCTAAGGGAAATAATCTAAATATTTCCAAATTAATGTATCAACATGGAGGTTTTGGTTATTTTAGCATAATGAGTGCCCCCCCTCAATAGGTTCCCTCATTCTTTCCTCTAGTGGTATCATGTACAGTACTTTTAAGGCTTCATCCCACAATCAACTAGTTGGCATTTCAATCAAAGAAAATACAATTACAATATTTATATTCCATGCTTTGGAAATAATTAACATGACTAATTACATATAATCAGGGGTTTAGAAAGGGGTTTAATTAATCATGTATATGTATATGTCTAAATACATATGCATATCACACATATGACCTTATGTTGTAAACATTGTAAGATATAATGAAAAAAAATGTTTATGAGAACATGCCTTATGTATTTCACACATGAAACCAAGTGTGTGTGTTTTTCAGTGCCGATGTACACATAACCATTGTCATACAACACACAGACAAGATAAAGTTATGTGTATGTGTGTGTGGGTGAGAGAGAGAGGAAGATGCTACAGCATATGAAATTATAACCTCTAACAATAACACAATAACACTTAACTCTAGATGTTATTATTATGTCTTCATCATTTAAGTCAACTTACTATGAAAATAAATGTTGTAGGTTTCCATCTTTAAAAAAAAAAAATCATATAATTTCTATTTTTTTCCCTTATTTCAGTGTACCTAATTAGATTGAATGGCTAGACAAAAGAGAAAATCGTTAATTATTATTTTGGTAGTTGTAGAGTAGTGCATACATCCACACACAAAGTATATTGTTTGCATAAGGGTTAGTAATAACATATAGTGCTAGATGATATCGCTATGTTTACGTGAATTATATAAATTTGGATATTCCTATGGTAAGTACATTAGGTATCCTTATTAAGTGTTAATGAGTTTCAATACTCAAACCTTTGAATAATATGATGTTCTTATGATTTTCATAGATTTAGAATAGTAAGTAAATGGAATCATAGTATCTTAAAGTTTTTCAATTAATGAAATATAGATAATGTTGTTTTTTTTAGATCTATGGGAATTGGTAACTGGCCAGGATTACCTAGGCAAGGCCCAAGTTCAAATTCAGTTGGCTGACACTATAAACCCTAGGCTAGTGCCAACATCTCACAAGAAAATGCCTAGAAGGAAACTTATGACTTATGAAGGACCGAGACACCCACGAGGGGGGCATCTATCCTTCCAACCTTATCACAACGGGCCATGCTTCATCGAGGATTTGAACCCGGATGGAAAGCAGGCAAGCACAACTTCCCATAATATTGTTAATCAAAATTTTATTGTTGTGTAGCAAGGTTAAGTTTGTAAATATGGATACCTGGCTTATGGGAATTAAACTAACAAATAGTAATGGATGAAAAGTTACACAATCTCTTCCAGTCAAGTAATGTAATGAACCCTTTCTTCTCCTCAAGTAGCTAACCATTGAAATGATTAAGAGACATAGAAAAGCTCTTGTTACAATTTATGTGTTATATCAAGATAAAGCATTGAATTTCATGTTAGCTCGTAACTATTATTATTCCTACCTTAATTACCATAAAACACAAATCTTATGTATATGTACAAATGATTGAGATGGTATATTCACATGTACATTTATTTGACATGGAAAATTAACTTGCCTTATTTGCAACTCATGGCTCACCTTCTTTCCCCTTGCTTGAGGTTATGGTGTTCCTTGGTTAATGTGTTAATCCTAGCTTAAGAGGAGCCACCTAAAATGGATGAACGACATGATCAAAATAACATTGATAGGATCATAACCTTAATGTTGCATTATAATGGATGTCTTGATTTATGTCAATATTTTGCATTGTATCACATATGGGAATTATTTATGATTAATGTGGTGATAAATATTGGTTGAATAGTTCAATGATCATTTCTAGTGTATCTCAAATAACAAAGATGATGATTATTGGCATTTCCTATGGAAGATTAACTTGTTTGTTAAAAAATATTGCTATTGTTAGTGTTTGTATTCAATTGACACTTAATGTATGATGCTGAAACATTGGTATTAAATATTATGATTAAAGAAATGAGGTAGCAATGACAAAGTGTGTTGGTTGTGGAGTCTGGCAGAGGTTTGTGTTTTGTTCTCTCCATGATTAGCCCCATGTGTTATTATGTTGCACTGGGCATAGCGGCAGGGGGTCACAAGGGTGTGGAGTCCCCGAGAATTTTTTTTTGGGCGGTTTTGGTACACGGTTTTCCAACCCATGGTTTTCTAATTCCAATTAAGGAATTTAGGTTGTAATCTAATCCAGGTCAATGGATTAGGTATTTTGGATGTTGCGGGATCCTGTATACTATATTATAATAGTGAAGTTAATACAATGAGAGAAATTTCTAAGATAAATTTACACCTAGATGACACAAATTAAAGCACTGTCCTATTATGTTCTTACAAAATAAAAACAAGAAAAATGATGTTAATTTTTTTATCAAAAGGAGCTAGGAAAGATTTCCAATACATTTAACCTTTGTCCAGAATTGATGAAGAATTTTTAGATTGGATGGAGCCATTTTATCACCCTAATGAACCAAATATTAGTTGCAAGATCATGACCCTCTTTGGACCAAAAATTTACTTCCACATTCAATTCTCTATAAACATGGGTGAAGGAGACTAGTGTAAAAAATATGATCTAATTACATCAACAAACATCCCTTGTCAACTTATCAATTTTACCCTATGAAAGGGCCCAATTACACCTTCCTTTGTTAAAATCGAAAGCCTACTAGTTATGGTCTAGTTATGGTCTAGAATCCATAAGATCAAGTGTAATAAATAAAACAAAACTATCATGCAATGAAAAGTGCAATATGGTATCCCACACAATATCATTTCTAAGGATATTTAGTAAGTTAACTCACTCTTCAAGATATATCCCTTGATAACCAATATTACCTTGTAATAATTATTCACCAACTCAACTTACAAATTAATTATCTGTTGCCCAAGTTACAAATTAAAATCCATTATGAATGGCATGTGTAACTTAAAGTACTTGAAATTAACAAATTGAAATATTGGATCAAATGAGCTCACCTGCCCAAATATACTGAGTAATAACCAAGTATACCAAGCATACCTAGTATTAGCCAAGCATACCATAGCATCATTAAAATTAATCAAAATTTATGCAACCTAGAAATGGAAACCCACTCTAGATGAGATGTATAATGTAATGCATTTAAATTTAATACACTAAATGAAACAAAGTGAGTGAGTAAAAGTGGGAAAAAATAATAATAATAAATAAAAAACAATAATCTCACTAGTTGTTCAATACTCATTTCCAATACTTCCCTTGGAGAAGAACTACATTGTTTTGTGAGTTAGGAGATGCATCTTTCATATTAGAGCATTGAGATATTTTTTGTTACCTTAGTGCGTTGAGATATCCCTTACATTAATAATGATTGTTTCATGCTCTTTTGGTTTGCTTGGTAGATCAAATTATATTTTCATTACTTTACATATCTATTAGATATAAAAATAGTATGTTTTCCATATGGTCCTAAGAAAATTTAGAAATATCACAAAAATGTATGCAAATCCTCTTTTGAGGCATTTGAATATTCTTATAACTAATCTATACATATCCTAAAAGACCTTTTGTAAGAGACATTTTCACCTAGATTATTCAAATTATAGCAGTGTCCTATTATGTTCTTAAAAAAAGAGACAGAGAAATATGAGATTAATTTTTTTATATAAAAGGGAGCTAGGAAAGATTTCCAATACATTTAATCTTTGTCCAAAATCAATGAAGAACTTTAAGATTAGATGGAGCCTTTTTTATCACCATAATGACCCAAATATTTTTTTCAAGATGTGGACCCTCTTTGGACCAAAAATATACTTCTGCATTCAATTCTCTATAAACATGGGTGAAGGAGACTAGTGTAAAAAAATAATCTATTGAAATCAACAAATTTCCCTTGTGAATTTCTCAGGGTTTCTCTATGAAGGGGCCCAATTACACATTCCTTTCTTAAAATGGAAAACCTATTAGTTATGGTCTAGCATCCATAAGCTCAAGTGTAATAAATGAAATGAAACTATCATGCAATGAAAAGTGCAATATGTAATGCAACTAACTAATCTTAGGAGGGAGAAAAAACTAAAGTTAGTGATATACAATATAGCAAAGGGAAAATCCATCACTTCCATTAAAAATAAATCTACACTAAACACTTTCCTCTTCCTCAATAACCCAAAAGGACTTGACTACAAAGAGCACTTATTTGTCACAAAATCATATCACAACAATTAGGTAGTTATATTGGCTATCTTTAAAGCATAAAACTATATTTAAAATATATAACATATGAGAATCTAGATGTATGACTATGCTATCTCAAAAAAAACGAGGTTCCCTTGAAAAACACCATTGAAATAAGAATCCACTCTTGTCAATTTTTCCCTCAATACCTTCCTTTGGGATTTGACCTTTGTAGCGTGTGGAAATCCATATAAAATGTACACCCTCTATACTACAAATTGAATAATAAGAATCATTCTACCTTTAAAATTATGTGACTAAACCATGATAACCATCTCCCCCAAGAACAACTCAATGGAGTTATTACAACCCTTTATTAATCCTTTTTCAATTGTATTGCCACCCCATATCTCCCTTATACTAATCATTCTTTCTATTTCCTTCCACACTTTCTCTACATATAAACAAGACAATAACATATACTCAATAGTCTCATTTAATTCCTTGCACAAAAATGCACCATCTTGGACAATGTATACTTATTTTTTGTAGCTTTTCCCAAATAAGAGCCTTATTATTTAGAGTTAAGAACTTAAATATCCATGCATTTAAAGGGAATTTAAATTTCCAAATAAACCTCCACCACCAAGCATGATCCCCCCTATCTCAAATCAACATAATGCAAATTCATACATTAACACCTCGTTTTTAAGTTGGTACAAGATAATAAAGTTATCCTAATATCACTCAAAATCACCTCAACTTGCAACCAACTACCATCCTTATACTCTTCACATAATTTCTTTACACAAACCCTTGTTAAAATAAACATTGATACAAATTCATGCATCAATAAAAGTTGGTGACACCTTATTGTTAAGCTAGCACACAGTAATAAACTTACCTTAATATCACTAATAGTCAATTTTAATTTTTATTCCAAAATTCCTAGGATATTAGGAAGTCTTACTAGCTTAAAACAATGGAAGTAATTCAAAATGCTAAATTAATATGAAGGAGAAGATACTGACATCACCTTTGAACCAAGGTCCACTTCCATAAACGAAAAAAACCATCCAACAATATGACACATTTTACAATGAAAAACAAAAAAATTTAGAGTAAAATAAAAAAATTAACAACCATTGAATCCATTAAAAAAAACCCTTCCAACCATATCACACATTTTACAATGAAAAACCCAAAATTTTAGAGTAAAATAAAGAAATGAGCAACCATTGAATCCATTAAGAGATCTCATCTTGAAATTATTTTAATTTGCATATCAACCCGTTCGGTGGTGAAGTGATTCTCTTCTTCTTTTTGCAACAACGCTTCAACTCCTGCTCTTTTTGCAACAAAGCATCTGGAGAGTCTCTACGCTCTTTGATCCCTTAACTTCTTCGCCCTCCATTTCTCGATCTCTTCCCGAATCTTTGCATGTTCGCCATTACAAGACTCACAGAGCTGCTTCAGCTCTTCAAGGCTGTCTAGGAGAGTGTCGCGATATGTTTTCAGATCTTTGTAATACTGCGACTGAGAACGCTTCAACTCCTCCTCTTTTTGCAGCAAAGCATCTGGACGTTGCTCCCCTTTGCATACACTCTCTCCCCACTTCATCGCCGGATTCCCGAAGTTTAAATTCTCCCCATTGAACAGAGATTCCACAATACTCGTTTTATCCGGTTCTTCCAAGTCTGGAAGTAATGCACAAAGTTCGCTTCTCTCTGCGGGAGTAAGATGTTCTATCCACGTCTCCTTATTCAGAACATTTGTCAGGTCGTCTAAAGTAAGAATGTCACCGGGCAAAGCTAGGGTTTCTGCTATTTTAGGTTTCCTTAACTTGTTCTTGTTGCTCAGACATTGTTTTGTTATACCTATCACTAATTCCCGCGACCTGCAGAAAACATAACGGTAATATTAATACAATAACTCACATTTGGAAAGAATCTAAAGAGGATACTGACTAGTACAGATTTATATACCCGTCTTTTCTTTTCTTGCTTTTCAGGTAATTTGCACGTAAGATGTCGCGATGATGTTCGCAGTAATTACAATTGTCCGCGCGGGGCTTAGAGCACCGCCAATTCTTATTATCAGACCGCCTGCACCGCATTTCATCTGGCAAGCCGCATTCGTCTTTCTCTTCTTTCTTCATCATGACGATAGTAAATGGAAATGGAAATCGTAGATATACCGAGTTATAGGCACCTTAATATGTATTCCTGGTTGAACCGTTTGTACTCGAGAGGTGCGAGAATGCCAATGATACCAGTTTGAGGCTTTTACCATGTTTTATAACCAAATGTGGAATTTATTTGAAACCAACGATTCTATTAATTATATAAAAAAATTAAAACGGAAAGCTATATTATTTTAACTTTTTAACTTTTAGTTAGTTATTTAATTTAATTATTATTAAAAATATGTGAAAAACTAAATAAGCTTACTTTCCAGGATAACCTTGTAATAATTATCCACTCACTCAACTTACAAATTAGCTATTACTCATCCAAATTATAAATGAAAAATATAAGTGGCATGTGAAAACTTAAGGGTATTCAAAGTTAATAAATTAAAATATTAAATAAATTAACTCACTTTCCCACTATACCAAACATACTCTATAAAATCAAGCATGCATTAAAATAATTATTATAATTAATTACAACCTAATTCGTTCTAGATGAAAATAATTACTATAATTAATTACAACCCACTCCACTATAAATGAGATTTATAATATAAAGTATTTAAAATAATATGAAAGATATAATATAAGGTATTAAAACAAAAAGTTCAAATCTATTAAATGTAGAGAGTTCAAATCTATTAACTCTAGAGAGGAATACAAAATTTGAAGTTATAATATTTTAGATTTATTTTTTGGTTAGTTATTTAATTTAATTATTATTAAAAATTTGGGAAAGAGTATATTGTTATATGTTGTATATTTGGTATTCAAATAACTCAATTTGGGGTGAGCGTGGTTTTTTTTAATGAGTTAAAGTTTCATTTTTTTTTTAAATTTTTTCAATAATTGGACCATATAAATCTAATTTTTACTGAAAAAGTGGAGCCCGTATGAGTGCCCCTTATCCGAGGCCAACTCATTCCTAAGGAGTTGGTCAAATTAGCTCACTCTTTCAGATACCCTTTATCCCACACCATCTCATTCCTAAGAATATTTGGTCAAGTTAGCTCACTCTTCAATTATCCATTGGCACAACTAACAAATTAAACTCTCTTATGAATGACATGTATTAATTAAAATTAAAAAATTAAAAAATTGGATCAATGGACTTCACTTTACCAAATGTATCTAGTAATAACCAAATTTGGTCAAATTAGCTCACTCTTCCACATACCCTTTACCCCACACCATCTCATTCCTAAGGATATTTGGTCAAGTTAGCTCACTCTTCAATTATCCATTGGGCACAACTTACGAATTAAACTCTGTTATGAATGGCATGTGTCACTTTACCAAATATATCTAGTAATAACCAAATTTGGTCAAATTAGCTCACTCTTCCACATACCCTTTATCCCACACCATCTCATTCCTAAGGATATTTGGTCTCTTCAATTATCCATTGGGCACAACTTACGAATTAAACTCGGTTATGAATGGCATGTGTATAAATTAAAAGATTGGATCAATGGAGCTTACTTTCCCAAATATATCGAGTAATAACCAAGTATACCAAGCACACCTAGTATTAGCTAAGCATACCCTAAAATCATTAAAATTAATTACAATTTATGTAACTTACAAATGAAAGACCACTTTCGATGAGATGTATAATGTAAGGTATGTAAACTTAATAATAGTAATAATAATAATAAGAATCTAATTTTAGGGTCATGATCAAGTGAGACACCAAGTTGGTGTATGAGACCCCTTTGTTTGTGGAACAAATGACCCCTTTCATGATTTAAATGCTAAAGTCTACAGATTTGAACTTGTGACCTCTTAGGAGGAAACACATGTTCTTAATACACTAAATGAAACAAAAGTTGAGGTGAGTATGTAAAAGTGAAAAAAAATCATAATAAAAAATAAATAAAAGCATAATCATCATCATGGTATTGTATTGTATTTTAAAAACAAAAAATCTTGAGAAACCACTTGAAAACTTAGGACCAACTTCCTTTCAAATATACCTTTGTTCGTGGCAATCAATAGTCTCCACAAAACCAAGAAATGAAAAACTCTTAGTTGTTTTAGATCTTTCCTCACGAACCATTCCTTGAAGTTTTCCAAAATAATTTCAAGATTCTACATCCCTCCATACCTAAACAGAAAATGGGCATTCATATAAGAGATGGATGTTGGATTCAATATTATCTCTACATAATGTACACCATCTATTCCCTCCCAAGTTCTTCTTTTGCAGTCTGTCCCATGTAGGCAAGTGATTATAAAGAATCAGCCATATCAATACGATACTCTTAGTATGTGCTCACACCTTCCACATATGCTTCCACCACCAGTCTTTTGAGAGAACATTAGGATATTTTTGTGCTTCATATCCCAAGGAAACCGAATACTCGATACCTTCACATTTACAAGCTTAGGCTAATTCATCAGTTCCCTCCAATAATCTAAAAGGTGCTCTTGAAATTTTTGCAATCTATCTTTCCCAATGAATTTCCTATAAATCTTTGAGTCCAACTTATTGATTAGTAAGCTAGCCATGTGACCGTGGAGAGGTAGCATCTTCTTTACCTATTTTATTCATAAACCTCTTAGTTGGGTATTATTAATAAAATCTCGAGGAAGAAAAATATTTTGGTTACATCCCAGTATGGCATCCTATCCAATTAGACTTGAGAACCATCATATATTGTCCACACCAAAAAAATAGTATGACTAAGAATGCTAAGGTTAAGGATTTCCAATGATTTCACACTTTGGTAAGGTTATTTACTAGGATTTCTAATCCAATTCACCAAGGTTCCGGGGGCTATGTATTTATCATGAACAATTCTTCACCATAAGTTGTCTTTTGAGATGATGTGACATGGAAATTTAGTAGCTAAGGATCATCCAAAATAATTAAGATCCTTTATCCCCTAACCACCAAATTTTTAGGCCTAGTTATAAGCTCCCATTGAGTCCATTGCACCCCTTTATACTCTGCATCACTTTTCCATAAATAATTGGCACAAATTTTCTTAATATTTTCCAGAACACCTTTTGAGATGGATGTCAATGTGTGTCAGTATATCGGGGTAGATTCAATCATAGACTTGGTCAAAACTAATCAACCACCCCTTGAAATTGATTGGTTACACCAATGATGGATTCTTACTTCAATTATAGCAATAAGCCAATTCCAATTTGTCATTGTATATACCTATTCGAATTTAAAGAATAGCCCAAATATATTAAGCCTCCCTCCCAGTATTTTAAGGGAATTGATAAAATTCTACATATCAACCATGTTGTGCCATCATCCACCCCATTTATGTATAAAGTTGATTTTTCCAGATTTATTAGCATACCTGTATCTTAGGAAAAAACATTTAAAATGTCTTTTAGAACTTGTTTTTCCCTAAAAGATCCCAATATGATATATCATATTACATGAAAAATAATAAGATGTCAACAAGGAGGGTGTGGGAAATTGAGAGTTATCCCACAATTTTTACACCATTTAATAGTCCTTGGTTTTTTTCCTAATGAAGTGCTCTTCTCAATCCATCTACAATGAGTAAAAACAAGTATGTTGATAGTGGATCACCTTGTCTCAGTCCTCCTTGTGAAGAATCAAATAACGACGATGTTGAGCCATTAATAAGAAATGATAAACAATAATTTGATACAAAGCTCATCATCCACTTAACTACCTCAACGGAAGAGCCCAAATGAAACAACAATAACCTTAGAAAAATCCATGAAACATGCTCATACGCCTTTGAGAGATCCAACTTTAGAACGAAATCCATGAGAGATGAAACTTTAATTGAATGGAGAGATTATTGTGTAGACCCAATGGCTTCATGAATGAGACGTCCCTCAAGAAATCCAAATTGTTTTGGGCTTGAAAATTTACACAACATTTTTTTTATTCTCAATGATAAGACTTTTGATATGATATTATAAACGCAATTACAAAGGGAAATTGGCCTAAAGCCATAAAAGGAGTATGGCTTGTCTTGTTTGTGTATTAAAGTGAGTAAAGTTGAGTTTAGGATCCTCGGTATTCTCCCCTGCACCCTAACTTCTTCCACCATATGGAGGAGATCAACCCCGACACATCATAAAAATCGATGAAGAATTCGATAGGCCATCCATATAGCCCAGGGATCCTCTCCTTATGGAAAGAATACATAACCATTAACATTTCCTCAGATGTGATCTCCTTGAAGAGGTGGGAATTATCTTCCTCTTCCACCATTTTGGGGTAAAAAATAAATCATTTTCAGAATATCCCCATGTTAGTGAAATAATTAACTCCAAGGGCATCCAAATCTTGAAAACTAGTAACCTTATTTCCAGATGCATCCTTCAAGTCCCAGATTATGCTTGTATTCTTTCTATGATTAGTGTATTGGTGAAAGAAGTTTGTATTTTGATCACCTAAGTGTAACCATAATGCTCGAATTTTGATTTTCCAATCCTTTTCCTAATATAGTAGTATTTTTTACCTCTAAGACTCCAAGCCTTTGACAACAAAGTGGCTTCATCTAAGAATGAGCCATCCGGGTAAGATTCATACCATCCTTTCAACTCTTGCCCAATCTAATTCAAATCTTTATCTCTAGCAATCAACCGATCTTGGGCCCAAGGGATGACATAATCCTTTACTAATTTTAATGAATTTAAAATCTGATGGATCATAGATTCCTTCATTCCGGATCATAGCCCTTCCAACTTTCAACCACTAGTTTCCTAAAGTCCTCTTCCACAACCCAAGAAAGATTGTGCTTAAAGGGCACTTTAGGCTTAGTTGTACCAAGACTAAGTTCAAGAAGATTTAGGAAGTGATTGGATATTTTAAATGTCTCTATCCATGAATGACAATTGCATAAAGATTCAAGGACCCTATGATGAACCAAAAAATGATCAAGGCGTTTTTATATACCTGCATCGTTTGAGCGATTGTTCACCCCATTGTGGGATTTACCTCCAAAGGCTCCACATCCACCAAAACCAAGGAATCAAATTTGTTTGCAAAGAAATCTACCAATCGATATTTTCTTTCCACCAAACCCAAAAAATTTCCTATGTGCATAGTGAGGTTGAGTTCCCCACCTATAATAATAATTTCATGCCTGATCTAGTCAATTTCCAACATGGAGTTTCAAAATTTATCCCTATTATCATAATGACCATGTAAATTTAGAAGTTGAAATGGTCTTCCTAGTTCTTGGCTATGTACAATTGTGCATAAAGTTGAAACAATAAAACAGTTAATTAGTTCCAAAGAGGGTGAACATCCAATAACCAGCCCTCTCGAAAAACCAAAGGAATCCAACAATACAAAATTCGAGTTCATAAAAAATTGTTTCATGATGCTTTCAAATGAGACTCCTAGCAGCATAGTTTCTTGAATGAATATTACATCAGGTTGATTTAAAAGAACTAATCATTTGAAGGCCAATTGTTTGGCTCATCCCCCTAAGCCTCTCACATTAAGAGAAAGGATTTGTACGGATCAACCCCATGATGGGTGTTCGCTACTCTAAGAATCCCTAGGAGAAGACTCATATTTACTTGATTGACTTCATGAGCTGCTTTGAATTGGGCAAGCTTGATGGAATATTTTCAACCTTCTTTAGAACCCCTACCTCTTATTAATTACATCTAAACCAAAACCTCCTCACTTCTATCTCCCTTTGGATTAAGAGGGTGTACGAGGGAGGATCTCATAATTCCCTCCTCCTCGTTTATTTGATGATATATCCACCTCTCCTAAAAAACTAACGGATTTCATTAGAGCCTAGACACAAATATCTAAATCGTTAGAGAGATTAACAACATGCATTATTTGCAAAAAGAAAACTTTTCCAAGAGAGTTCTCATTAAAGGTAGTAATGTCATGAGTTGTTTCATTCCCAGTTGTAGAAGGGGGGTTTTGGGATAGAAGATATTTCCCAGCCTCAGTAATCAAAGAATGGAACCATCGGGCATCTGGAGAAGTCACACTCTTCTTCCATATCTCATCCAATTTTTCTTATTGGGATGACAAAAGATCCAGAAATTAAAGAATTCTTTGGGTTGAAGGATCCCTTTATTCCAATGGAATAACAACAGAACCAACATGTAATTCCTCTTAATACAATGGTTGATTCCTTAGAATAAGAGGGATTGAGTCGCCACCTTTCCCAAGGGGTTCTGCAAATTCCCTTAAACATAAGGAGTTGAGGTATCTGGGCGGAGGGGATTCTTCTCATGGCTTAGGGAGCCTCGAGGGGATTCTTCTCATGGCTTAGGGAGCCTCTAGGATATTTGACTCTCCATATCTTCTTGACAAAGGGATTATTACAATCCCAAACAATATGTCCATACATATGAAATTGAACACATTAAAACAGAAAATTCTCATAATCTAACAGTTGAATATGCTTCGATGAAACAACATCTATATCCATTGTCTTGTACAATCCAAGACTAACATCAATGTATACCAATATTCTTGCTACAGAACGTGTTTTTGAATTTTTATAGGAATCGTTTGCTAAAATAAACTTCCAGAGTTTTCAATATCCTTCAATGAAGCATAGTTCCAGATCTCCATTGGTATTGAGGGAAATTCACCCATACCTACATCGATTTTTCAAATTATTAATGGGAATATAACTCTATATGCCATGGTTTTAGTGATATGAAATACCGATCACAAAACCAATCACCCAATAGAATATTAGATGCATATTCTTTTGTGAGAAAAATGAATCCAATCAAGCCTTTCTCTAGAAGATGGAAGACAATATTTCATTCCATAGAAAGACTCTAATTCTTTTGGATTTAGGGGTTAATACCCATGACTCCCATATTCCTTCCAAAAAAAATTCTCACTAGGGATTTCTCCAGCAAAAAGACAGTCTAATCAACCTGAATATATTTTCCTACGACTACAGTAACCACCTTGCCACATAATTTTATTACCTTTCTTCATTTCCTTCAAGCTCCCTCCTCTGTCTTCAAACACCTTTTCTCCACTAATATTCTCCTCCTTGGGATTTGACCCCACAAACTCTATATTTCCAAAAGGATCCTCCCATGGTGGAATTGAAATTGATCCCTTTTCTACAACAATCCCTACATTCCCATACTTTGTTTCTTTGTGGATCTGTTGAGAAAAACCAATTGTAGGATCCAGGAAAAAGAGACACTATCAAAGGATTTCCATCAAGAGTAGAAGCCCCTTCCAAGGTAGAGAAAAGGTTTACATCACTATCCAAGGAGTTTTTTTCCACATCTGAGTAAGGATGAAGTATTGGCACCGAGGTGAAATCTCCCTCAAGAGTCTAATCTGGCACCCCAACAGTGCATCTATAAAAAACATTATTGTCACCTTGCATGTGACCTTGAGGGTTGTCACCCCACCCAAATATCTCAAATTGTCACAGTGAATCCTTGTTGTAATTCACCAACAATTCATAATTTTCCATCTGGATCTATACTAATGGATGCAAATCTATCTCCAACAAGAAACCCTTGCAAAAAATATTACCCTCGGAAAATAACCTTTGGTTTTGCATAAGTATCCAAACCTTGTGGATATGTGAAAACCCTATATGCATACTACATATCCATCATCCACTGAGCCATATGCACCTCCTCTTCACCAGAATGTTTGTATTCAACAACACTCCTAATTTACTAAGGAATCAAGTATTCATTAACACATTCTTACACACTTAATTGGAAGCACTAAAAGGTGTAGTTGTAACCATTTTCCTTTGCTTAAAAATATGTCCTTTTATGGTTCTTGTTTATAATAGTGAGTTGCCTCTTCATTAATTCCAGACTACTAAGTGGATCAAGCGGGTTTTGTTATCCTCCACAGTGTCCCAAGGATGAGAACAGAAATCGATGGAAGTAACCTCGAACCACTTAGGATTTGGTAGCTATACCTACCAAATCAAAGAGGGCTCTCTCTGTGATCTTATAGTCAAAATATGACTGAAGAGGGTAAAAGGATATTATTCTAGGTCTGAACTCTAGGGTTTTGAAATTTAGGGTTTTAGTTGGATCACGAGGAGAGGCCAAGGAAATTAGGTCAGATCTAAAAGATTTCAGTTGCAGGGATAGAAAGGGGCATGGAAGGTATGTTCAATGACACGTTGAGGTTTTCAATTGTAGTGTAGGGTGGAAAAGAAAATTTTCAAAATGAGCATGACAAGCATGAGTTCATTTATCAGAAGATGAATAACATAAACATGAAATTCCTACCAAAACAGAGCATAAACTTTGTGAATTATGCTTAACATCTTATAGGAAGATCACTAAAAGAAAATATATGGAAAGAAGGAAAATCACGCATTCATAAAAGTGAATTACAAAAGAAAAACACTGCCACAAAATCATACCACATGAATCCCTATATAATAGTTGCAATTGGCCTTATATTTCTGCAAAAATAAACTTTACATAAGGCTCCAAGCCTTCTACTCTATGATGTCCCCCCCCTCCTTGAGTTTGAATCAATCATGGCTACATATATATCAAAAACCAACTTCCCCTCTCCAAGGGGTCAAATCCCTCATGATAGTAACAATTTACATGATTTTCTCCAACCAAACCTTAAGACTAGGGAGGTTAGAAATTGATTTCCCATTTTTGCTAAATTATTTGAGTTTATTTATCAAAGCATTAAATACAAGATATTAACCTTAAAAAACTCAAAATTACATTAAACACATCTATTTTTAACTTTTACATTTACCAATTTCACTTTTTACTTTTTACTGTAGTAAAAAATCTTCATTCACAGAAACGTAACAAATTTTCCTAGAAGCGCAGCAAGTCTTTGCAAAAGCACAACAAATCTTTGAGGTCACTTTTGAGTGACTTTTCCTGATCCATTTGTTGATATAAGGTATATTTGGAAAACTTGGGATGTCTAGTTGTCTTTATAACCTTCAAGCATGCAAAATAACCTCTCCAAAGCTGAGAAAAATGAGTTTTCCCAAGACTGCTCCAGAAGCACAACACCAGGGTGAAAATAATGGCAGAAAGTGGTTTTTTAGCATATATTTTGAATTTTTCTATGAAACTACAAAATGACATGGAAACACAAGTTTATATTTGGTATATACAGGTCATAATATATCCAAACATGTAAATAAATCATTATTTGGTGCCCTAGGAAAAAAACACGGCGTTAACTGGCTGCGCTTTTGTACATCACAAAATTGCCAAAATTTCAAAATTTTCTGCAAAAATAGGGCTCAAAGGCAGAGCAATATCTCTCTAGACATAACACGTTTTGAAAAACTGAGAGATTTTTTCGTTATTTTCTATGTGATTAAAAAAATCCTCCTCCAGCTTTCAAAAATACTTTCTCAATTGTTCAGAATCCAAGTTTGAAGTTGGTCACTCAAAAATTGCAAAAGTGTGACGTGCTCTCAGTAGAATCACAACGTGGTCTTTGAGAGGGTTTTGGAGGCCTAACCAGAATATTTTTGGGATGAAAGTGGTATGGTTGGAAATATTATAATGTATTCTACAAAATGGAGTCATAAAGCACTCCAAACACCTTCTCCAAACCCCTGAAAAACTAACTTTAAGTCAAGATGTCCAAAAGTGCAGGAACCCTCCTATAGCAACTATATTTTGGGAATTTATCTCAAATAATAACACATGTGCATAAACGGAAGGAGGTTTTTTTTCCTTGGTATGTGATTGACAAAAACCTCTTTCACTTTTTTCAAATTCATCTTCCTTATTTCAGAAACTAATTTTGAAGTAGGATTGTCCCTGTGTGCAATGTAAACCCTAGGCAACACACATATTGAAAGGATTTCTTGAAGAAATATGAATCCATGATTTCTTGGACTTTGGTGGGATCATACCTGGAAACTTCCCCTCCCTTATTGTACTTTTTCTTCTCAGTGTCATTGTTTCCAATTTCCATGATTAAAACCTTATTTTAGTGGGAAGGAAAGGGATAGGGTAAGACTGTGAAAACAGGAGATACGGGACAGTCTTGTATATGGAGGGAAATGAAGGGGTTAGAGGTTGTCTAAATTATTTGGGAAAGTTTTGGGGGTATGGATTGGTGTTAAGGAGTGTAGGGAGTTGGGAATTTGGGAAATGGGTGAGGGGAAAGGGTAAAAAAGTTGGAAACATGGTCCTAACCTAGAAAAGTGTAGTGTAGGCTAGGGTTTGTAGGGAAATTAAGGAAATGAGGGAATGGGTATGTGAGGTGTGGATGAAGGTGATAGAGTAGGAAACCTAGATGTTTTCTCACTGCAATGAAGCAAAAGCATATGGAAACCAAAAGACTATGACTTTGACCAAGACACTCATTTGAAAATTTATGACAAGGAATGATGACATGACCATGATGA
This sequence comes from Picea abies, assembly GCA_900067695.1. NCBI lineage: Eukaryota > Viridiplantae > Streptophyta > Pinopsida > Pinales > Pinaceae > Picea > Picea abies. The sequence continues at coordinate 15,237 of CBVK0103658919.1, read as the reverse complement.
AAATTTATGACCTTGGATTAGTGGAGGGAGTAGTAATGACACTTGGACACACCAATTACCATATGAAAACCAAGAGATATCAAATTTTATTTGAGAATTTTATTTGAAAATATAACAATTTGACCTAATGACCCTATCAATCACATGGAAAAAGTACATTTAGTCACTGGGACTGATGGACACTAACATCTTCTTTCATATTATGGAACCTGTAGATCACACTTGTTCCATGTTGTTCAATACTCATTTCCAATACTTCCCTTAGAGAAGAACTACATTCTTTTGTGATTTAGGAGATGCATCCTTCATCTAAGGGCATTGGGATATTTTATGTTACCTTAGTGCATTGAGATATCCCATACATTAATAATGGTTGTTTCATGCTCTTTTGGTTTACTTGGTAGATAAACTTCTATTTTCATTACTTTACATATCTATTTTTTTTCTTGAAAAAAATCATAATTTTCAACTAGATATAAAAATATTATGTTTCCCATATGCTACTAAAAAAATATATAGAAATGTCACAAAAAGGTATGCAAGCCCTCTTATCGGGCATTTGACTTTTCTTATAACTAATCCATATATATCCTAAAATACCTTTTCTAAGAGAAATTTCCCCTATATGATACAAATTATAGCATTTTCCTATTATGTTCTTAAAAACAAAAACAAAAAAAATGAGATTATTTTTTAGATCTAAAGGATCTAGAAAAGATTTCTAATACATTTAACCTTTTTCCACAATTTATAAAGAATTTTCAGATTAGATGGATCTCTTTTTATCACCATAATGACCCAAAGTTTTGTTGCAATATGAGGACCCTCTTTGGACCAAAAATATACTTCCACATTCAATTCTCTATAAACACGGGTGAAGGAGACTAGTGTAAAAAATATGATCTATTGACATCAGCAAAGGTCCCTTGTGAAATTATTGGGTTTACCCTATGAAAGGTCCCAATTACACCTTCCTTTGTTAAAATGAAAAACCTACTAGTTATGGCCTAGCATCCATAAGCTCAAGTGTAATAAATGAAATGAAACTATCATGCAATGAAAAGTGAAATATATAATGCAACTAACTAACCTTGGTGGGGAGAAAAAACTAAATTTAGTGGTATAATGGATAGCAAGAAAAAAAAACATCACTACCATTAGAAATGAATCTACATGAAACACTCTCCTCTTCTCCAAGAATGCAAAATGACTTGAATACGAGGAGCACTTAGTTGTTGCAAAACCAACAACCTAAAATGGAACAAATTAGTCACATAGCATAAGTGAGAAGAATCTATAGCTAATGCAAGTGAATAATCAAAACCTTAATCCTCCAATGATAGTATACAAAATACTAAGAGAATCCGTATTCCAAATCAAGTTCCTAATATGAAAAAGATAGGTTAGCAATAATAAAGCAACAAGAGAATAGTTTACATGGTACAAATTACAACCTAGAATCACCAAGAGAGTTAGGAGAGGAGGGAATAGTCCACAACCAATCATAGATCTACAAGAGTATAAAAATTGGTGAACAATGGCCTCTTTATTATCATATGAAGGAAGGTTACAATTCCAAGGGAAAAACCTCTTCAAATGAACACATGAGTTCCATGTGAGTATTGATATCCCAAGTGATTGTTGGCCTTCCAAATGACCTTAATTTTCTCTTCATATAGAAAGATAATAATTAAACTAGTTGTACTTGATGTATAATATTTTAGTTGAATGAATTTTTCACCCAACATTTTACCATGTGCAATAAACACATTCCCTTTTCTTGTCCTAGGTCTGCCTAACAATAATTATTTCGTTAAGGAACATGAGTGCTTCACTTTGTGTGACTTGCATATTTTGATCTTAAAAATTAGTGTATGCACACAATTTAACAAAATTAGATGACCTTAGTACAATAGTATGAGCTCAAATCATAGCATATTTATCCTACCATTGAATACATTATACTAATTGGAATTGTCACTATGAGATGTTTAATACCCTCCCATTGACTTGATAGCTAAATTATGTCTCTAAATAAGGAAGGGTGTGTGTGCCAATGAGCTTGGTGAAGTACTCATTCATCAATGAGATAAGACTATATTGCAGCCCCATGTAATTCCTTATAAGTGACATATTATCCTCCATATGAGATCTCTAATTCTTGAGTTTTTCTTTAAGCTCAGCATTTTATTACCCTTCCCCCCTAAACCCTTTTTGGAGGTTCTTTCGAGTTTCATGTCCTTGCATTTGGCTTGGCCCAAATATGTTCCACCTAATCATTGTTCCTAACCCATACCCCTTGATGACCCTATCTATACTCTAATTATTGATGTATATGAGCCATAACAACAGTATAAGCTCAATGAAATTTATTAGCTCACGCACTTTCTTCTCAATCCCAAGGAATTGATTACAAAGACACGTCAACTTGAGGATATTTTGGAGCCCTTGTGTGAGGCTTTGAAGGAATATAACAATGTTCTCTAAAATACTTTTGATCACCCATTCACTGTTGTGAAAATTTTGAAATACAAATGTACTAGTAACTTAGAGCCCTTGAGGGTTACCAAACTATATCACAACAATTAGGTAGTTTAATTGGCTATATTTAAAGCACAACTAGATTTAAAATATATAACATGATGAGCATCTAGATGCATGGTTGTGCTAGCTCCGCAAATAGGAGGTCCCCCTTAACAAGCACCATCAAAATAAGAAGCCACTCTTGTCAATACATCCCTCAGATACTTTCCTTTGGTATTTGACCTTTGTAGCTTATGGAAATCCATCTAAAAATATACATAATCTATACTACAAATTTAATAAGAGGAACCATTCTGCCTTTAGAATTATGTGATTCGTACGATAACCAAGTCCCCTGAGAACAAATCAAAGGAAATGCTTGGATTTTTTAACAATGGAGTTATTCTAATAAAATATTATTTTAAGGTCATGGAGGCTAATACAGATACCAAATTGGTGTATGATACCACACCAAATTGGTGTATGATACCCCCTCCGCGTAGCGATTTGACTTCTAAACTCTATGGAGTTGTACATACCCTACCCCCTCTAGATTTGTACATGTGACCTTCGAAAAGGAAACACATATTTTAACCATTAGGCCCACGCAAGTTGTACAATGATATAATTTTAGGGTCACGGCTAAGACAAACACGAAATTGTTGTATCATACCCCCTTGTTTGTGGGACAAGGGACCCCCTCCGCACAACAATTTGACTACCACAATCTACAAAGGTGTACATTCCCTACCCCGCTCTGGATTTGAACCTGTGACCTCCTAGGAGGAAACACATGTTCTTAACCATTAAGCTCAATCCTTTTTCAATTTTATTGCCACCCCATATCTCCCTTATACCAATCATTCTGTCTAGTTCCTTCCACACTTTCTCTACATACGAGCAAGACAATAACATATACTCAATAATCACACTGAATTTCTTACAAAAAAATCACCATGTTGGACCATGTATACTTCTTTTTTGTATCTTTTCTCATGTAAGAGCCTTGTTATTTAGAGTTAACTACTTAAATATCCCTACCTTTAAATGGAATTTAAATTTCCAAATGAACCTCCACCACCAAGAATGATCCCCCCTATCTCAAATTAACATTGATGCAAATCCATGTATTGGCACCTCATTTTTAAGTTGGTTCAAGCTAATAAAATTATCCTAATGTCACTCAAGGTCACCAATGGAAAGTTATATGTTCATGGTTCAACACTTGCAACCAACTACCATCCTTATACTCTTAACATAATTTCTTTACACAAATCCTTGTTGAAATAAACATTAATTGAAATTCATGCATCAATAAACTTACCCTAACATCACTAATGGTAAATTTGAATTTTTATTCTAAAATTTCATAGGAAGTTATAAAGTTTTAATTGTATTAATACAATGAAAGTAATTCAAAATGCCAAAGGGAGTTGATTGAGAATATGAAAGAGAAGATATTGGAATAAACCGATATTAGCATGACCTTTGAACCAAGGTCCAATTCCATAAACAAGATAACTATCCAACAATATAATAAATTTTACAATAAAAAAAACCCAAATTTTAAAGTGAAATAAATATCCTTGACACAATATTAACAACCACAAAATCCATTAAAAGATCTCATCTTGAATTTTTTTAACTTAAACCATAAGCTATTCCATTTTCATATCAACCCCTTGGTGGTGAAGCGCTTCTCTTCTTAGAACTAAGAAAAATGTAACCTCAAAATTAAAATAATCATGTACAACTCTACTGTGTAATAGAGTGACACTGACTGAATTGGCATGTCCCAACTTTGATATCTTTGTAACTTTATACAACTATTTTAGTATTTAAATTTAAGATTAAAAAATTACACAAAGATTTTTTCATATTTAATTTTTTTTAAATACCATTTGTACGACGTGTCCTACATTTCTTTAAAGAATCAAAGTTTCTTAAAATAGTGGGAAATTTTAAGTTTCGTAGAAAAAGGGATTTGTAAAAAAATTTATATATATATATATATATTATGGATTTTTAATTAATAATGAGTTTTTAGTAACCTAAATTTTATGTATATATATTTATTAGCACAACCACATTAATAAAGTGGTTGATATATGACATTATTTTTTATCTTTCCAAACTAATGGAGCCGATTAGTCTATATTAATCACTTTAATGATGTGTTTATGCTAGTAATATTTCATTGATACATTATAATATTACATTGATGCATTAATAATATTACTTTGAGGATTATTATTCATATGAAGATTAAATATTAGTGTTGATCCACATTAATAAATTCTTATATATTCATTGGCATGGGATCGAGATATTTACAAAATAAATAATCAAATTTGCAGTGTTATCTCCATTCTATGATTCTACCCAACACAAATCGAATTTACAACTAAAATGTTACATGGACACTCCCAATTTATTAAACAATTAAACATTAAAAATCAATAAATTTAATTTCCAAAGAGATTGAATGTGATTTTATTACCTCTTACAATCTTTACAAATAATCTTTTGGAAATCTAGTTTACAACACAACAAGGACCGATTAAAAAAACAAGACACATATTGATCCCAACAAAAACAAAACAATATGCATGCACACACCTTCACAAAACATTTGATGCCAACATATTTGAATTTATACAATAATATGTTGGAAAGGAGAACATTCATTAAAAACTATCATTCAGTGAAATGCATAGGATATTTATGAATTCACAAGGCAAGGAATGGTATGGCGGTCAATAGTACAAAAAGCAGTCGATACTTTAGCATTTGACTACATCCATATATAAAGAAGAATAGCATTTGTCTCAATCCATATAAAAGGAAGCATCATGAGGATTGATAACTATACATGACCACAAACTGCATATCTTCTGAAGGTTTCGATGCTTAGGGTTATGGTTTTCGAAGAGAGACTTTTTATTGTTTAAATACAGAGATTATAACTCTAACCTTAACTTTATTGTATTTTCTTTTGATAAGTATAGTTATTGTATATTCCTTTGATGCGTAGAGTCAACAGTTCTTTGAAAACGTAAACTTCAAAATATTGAAAATGAAACAATGGTTTGATATTGAAGATAAAAAGAAGGAAAATAAATGAAACAAATATGAAATGATAGAATGCATTACAAAAGTAAAATAGTATCACTGAAAATATCGAACTGTTAGTTGTCCAGAAAGTCATCCATCATCAGTACTATTCATCTTTATAAAAATTTTAATGCACCATATCATGGTATCGATAGTCACTATTTGGCTTACCAAAGCATGGATCTATCTATGTTACTTTATAATATTATCAAAATTTTGTATTTTAATATATTTTTAATCCATTATATGTTTATTGCATAATTGAGTATAAACTTATTTTGTTATGGCCACATAATTTTATTTTGAGTGTTTTTAATTGATTATTGTTTGTTTCAAAGCTTTCTAAAATATGGGTTGACTAGCTACTTTCACATAACAAACAAGAATTGATATTCCATGAATAGATATCCCACATAGTGAAACTTAACCATATAGCGTAAGAATTTCTTAAAACTTGTAAATTGGTAAAAGTTAAAAAGAAGATGTCAAATGGTCGTACTTGCACTGGTTGTTTCCACTCCTCTCAATGCCAAGACCTGAAACATAATCACACACGACAAAACTATAAAATGTAAAAAAATAATAGTGAAGAGTTAAATGTTAAAACTTAAATAACCTTGTTTGGATTTGCAAAAGTATGCGTTGTGGCAATTGACAAGCCACAACAATAAATTCTTAATTGTATAATGTAAAAGAAATGTTAAACAAGTTAAGTAACGTTAAAGGGATGGATTCATAAATGCAAGGGACTTAATGCTTACAATCTCATTCATTGATTTGGAGATGGCTATGAGAATATGCCAACATCTTTAATTCTTGGCCATAATATTAGATTTTGTAATTAAAAGGTGATCGATTCCAATAGGGAGCATTCCAATTGACATAAAAACAAAATTACACATTAATTGTTTTTAAAAAAAATAATAAATCAATACAATCATCATATATTTTTCTATAATAATTCATAAAAAAGTATACCATCCTTTTTGTAAGTATATTTAATCATATAAGTGGATTTAAGCACATTAAATTGGGTTTTAGAGGCTAGCCTTGAATGAATCAGTATTTGGGGATTCCATCTATGGTTAGGGGGTTGGGGGCCAAAGAAAAAGCCATCATTTACTATTTTGGTCAATGATTTGGGTGAGTTGTAAACAAATTTTCATTAATAAAATAGGGTGAGATTTAAGGTTTTGGATGTTGTTGAATACCTCAATATTGTATTGTAAAGTGTGAAGTTAACACAATAAAATAAAGAGATTTTAAACTCTCAATTAAGATGATTTTTCACTAAATTTTTTTAGAGAGTTTTAAATTATATTAGAATTACTTTTTTCCATAGTCACCAAACTCCTCAAATTTATCAACTATAAAAATCCAAAAAAATCCAATTAGATAAAATTGATTATAGATAGTAAATCCTTATTCAATGAATATGTTCAAATAAAATATAACACTTAACCCTAATCATTAAAGCTAAAGGGAAAATGTTCAAATAAAATATAACACTTAACCCTAATCATTGAAGCAAAAGGGAAAAAAATGGTGTAAACCAAAAGTGAGAAGAGATCCTTCTCTCAGACAAACCCTGAAAACAATATGTCCAAATAGAGTATAACACTTGACCCTAATCACTAAACGAAGCCAAAATAAAAGAGAGATCTTGATTTAAACCAGAATAAATATGTGTCTTCTATGTAGCATCCTTACTCTCTATGGTCTTTGATCCCTTAATTCCTTCACCCTATGTTGCTCAAGACCTTCTGGAAAGTTTACATCTTAGCCATTACAAGACTCATAGAGTTTCTCCGTCTATTCAACATTGGCTATGAAAATGTAATGATATGCTTTCAGATATTTGAAATATTACGACTGAGAAAGCTTCAACTCCAGGTATTTTTGCATCTAAGCATTCGAACATTTCTCCCCTTTGCATACACTCTCTCATGTTGATCCTCAATTGTATTAAACCTTGGCAATATCTCTTGTATATTATTTTCAATTTTTCCCATACTTAGAAAATTTTTTAAGTCGTTGTGGGTTCATAATTCATTTTCCTAATCTTGATCAAACTTTCGTGACCCACAAAATACACTATTTATTTTTGTCAACCCCATTTTTCACCTACACTTAGAAACTTTTCAAAAATAATTCGTTGCGGGTCTAGGGCACCTTCCTGATTGTCTCGTCCATACCCAAAACCACATCATCCCAATCCACTTCTTAATACCTATCCAAACTCTTTATGACTTACCATAGGTCCACGATATGTTACAACTCTTCTCCATACTCCCATTATCTCACTTTTCTATAACCCCTAACTTCTCAACACTTAGTTTCTTTTGCTCAATTCATTTTTCCTTAAGTATTTATCACCATGGGTTTGTGGTGATTTCATCACTCCTCCATATACTATCCCTTACCCGATGATCCCATTGCTTCGTCATGCTCTTACCCCTCCATTTCATTACCCCTATGTTGCACCATCCTGATTTTCCACCACCCCGCAGTACTCTATGTCTTTTCTTATCGTGTTCCCCAATTTACATTTAATACACATCTCCTGGAAATGAGTAAAAATGGTTAAGTGTTAAAATCTATTATTAATGGAAATCTTCTCGAGACAATTCCTTGTCAATTTTAATATTCATTTGTATTAACGATCCTTTGTCAATATCCTTGGAGCATATTAAGGTAAACATGTTTATTTTGATATTAACATTTTAAAAAGAGTTATGCATTAATCTGTCACCTTGAATAAATAGGACAACCTAGAGAAAGAAATAGTTATGTGGAGATACCATCGACCTACTTGGAGGAGGAGACCAAAGATTTCAGCGGTAAAGGGCATACATATATTTCTTTTCATTATCACTTCCAAAGAAGAGTTTGAACCATATTTAAAAGAAAGGAATTGTTTTGGGAGGATGCATTCCACAAGTCTATGATTTCAAGGAATTGATTCATGGTGCATTGAAAAAGTTGAAAAGAATCAAAGAATAATTTAGTTGTAAGTGGAATATCCTATTTCCTTATCCCCTTCATTTTTGAAGAGGATGCTCAAAATCCCATAGCCGAAAATGAATTTTAAAAGCTCTAAAGATGAGTAAATTTTGAAGACAAAGAATGGAGGATTTAATCTTCTACAAGAATATCTTGAAGACCCGACAATTATTCCATAGGACCTTTCAAGCATTTAGGTCATTTCATTATAAAATCCATATTCATAAATGGTATGGTTATTCGGTAGAGTAACCAAGAAAGATTTTGTGACTACTATTCCCATGCTCGCTCTCTATATCTTATACTTTTCGATTCGTGAAAAATGTAATATTTGATTGGGAAAGGATTGTCTCCAACAAATTATATTTTCAGTTGGAAAACTTTAGAAAGAATAAAAGGTTCTACATGTCCTCATACTTGATTTTTTCCATTACACACCATCACATCTTCAAAGGATTACCTCTGGCTAATCAAGTCAATTGCAAACTCAAACTTGTTCAAATATGGTATTCAGCTTTTTGGAAACAAAAGGCTGCATACCACTTTTATGAAGTAAATAACGCATTAATTTCTTCTTTTAAAAAACATATTCATGGAACAAATACATTTAGATTGTCTCTAGAAGTAGTATCCTTTTTAGATAAGAGAGGAATTTTCGAGGCCATGGATAATTTTAGTGTTATCAAGCTATATTTCTCTCATGAAAAACCCTCATATCTGTCATATCTGTCATATTATGTTTCAGATAAGATATTTTTTTATGAAGTATGCAAGCAATATAAATTTTGGGACCATTTCTTTAACGAAAAGAGAAAAAGATAGTTCATTCCTCTACCATGGAAAATTCGAGAGATAATGGTAAAAATCATTACACACATCAATGAAATCTCAGTTCAAATTTAAGAAAGAAAATGAATTCAAGGGTTTTGACCCTAGTTAATTATTTATGAAACACATGACATATGTAGGCTACAGTGTATCATTTTCTAATACAATCCTATTTGGATAAGAAGAGCGTGACAACCAAAACCCCCAAATGCTACATGATGAGAAAATTCAAGAGGATATTGAAAAGTTCTTCAGTGCAACTAATTAGCATAGACAATAAGGAAGATTTGTGAATGAGAGAAGTTCACAGTCTCCTAATATTTCTCAAAAAAAGAAACCTACCCAAAGGAAGACTCCAGACTGCATTTCAAGAGAAAAGGGAGTCCTCTATGGATAATTCCAATGATGGAGGTGAACAAAACTCTCCTAAGGGAAATCTAGAAAGATCACACAAACTCCGAGTCACTAGCAAGAGGAAAAGAGGAACAAATAAGAAAGGAGAAACTGAGGGTGTACCTAAAGAGGAAATCATTCTAGAAGACATGGATCTTGATGTAAATATTGAAGATATTGAATTTCTATATGAAGAATGGAGGATGCAAGAGAGTAGAGAAATTTCAACATAATTGGACACCCAAGATCCAATCATATTTGAAGAGGAATCTTTGACCTTGCATGGTGCCATGTTTGACAAAAAATCAAGAAAAATGGTTATTGAGAAAATCAATGCTAAAAGTAAGAATATTCAAGGAAAATTGAACTCAAAAATTGACTTCAATGGAGTTCCACCCTCCAAAATTGTATAAATTCATGAAGCAACAAGAGAATGTTGAAATTATGTAACTGCAAAGTGTATTCTAATTATTATTTTTATATTATTCATTAGATCAATCCCCTATTGCAGATTGATCATGTCGGTTATTGTAAAATACCAAATCCCCTTTTGTGGATTCGTCAAAACATAATTGTAATAGGTAAAATAAGAAGTTGGCCCCAGAATATATTAAAGGTGGTTATAACCACCCAGAAGAAGAAGTCGGCCCTACTAGTGAAAAGACACCTCCACACGTGCCAGAGTTGTATAAATAAGGAGGCTAGCGCCTCACTTACATATATACACACTTGTTCATTGAGGAGAAAGTTTCGAAGCTAAAGTTGGAGAAGAGAGAGAGAGAGAGAGGTGCATTCTTGGGAGAGGACTTTCTGTATTTGTTTGAGTTATCTATTGGCATTGTATTGGCTATCTATAATAAGGAAGTTTTGTTGGGTTTTCTCCCCCATGAGGGTTTCCCGGGATAAATGATGTATCTCTTGTGATTGTGTATTTCTCAATGATCCTATCTTATCCTATTGTTATCTAGTGAAATGAAAAGAACTCTAATAATAGCTTTAACCTTAACATGGAATCAGAGCTAAGCTGAAGAGAGAATCTTTCACAAGAGAAAGTGAAAAACGTCAATGTTGTCGTACATGCAAATTAGGGATTTTATTGAAGAATTATTTCAGCCCCAAAACCATCTAGAAAAGTGTTCCCTTCCTCAAGGATTACTTTGGAATCCTCAGCGCAACTTTTCAGTGGATAGATCTCCTAGAAAGAGAAACCCTAGTTTTCACAAAGTACCAAAAAACCAAAGTACCAGAAGTACCAGAAAACCAGAAGCACCAGTCCAAAAATCCGTTGGTTGAGGGGGTAAAATTTTATTTTTAGAAATCTTACTGCACCAGCTTACTCGCCTCAGCTCAGCGCATCTATCCTCTGGATCAGAATTTCAAAATTTGAAGTTTCAAAAATTAGGTTTTCCTCATAAAACCCTAAGTTGCAGTTGTCGTTTCAGTCTCAGAACTAGTTGCAGTATCAATTGCAGTTGCAGTATCAGTTGTTGTTGCATCGGTAGTACCAGTTGTAGTCACCCTTGAAGTTCTTAAGATTTGGTGATCATTATCGCTGCTACCATATGGTGCCTCTACCTTCAAATGTCATCGAATGTATGTACTCACACATGTTTAAAAAGTTAATCTTTAAAGGGTATTTGAAGGAGAAGGGATATATTTCCATAGATCCAGAAGGATCTCAAGATCCAACACATTCAGAGGAATGACGCAACCCAGGTGTGATTATTCTGATATGCATCTATTTGTTATGACATTATTTTGATCATTGTTTCATGTTGTAGCTATGACCATCATTCTAACCTTTAATCAAATTCTGATTCAAGGTATTAGATGGATTAAAAGTTGAGATCATAGAGCTTATCCTCTAAACCAACCTACTTTCAAGATAGCATATTGTCTCAGTACAAAAGACAGGTTGAAGAAAGCACTCGTCATCTTGAGTGAAGGAGACTTGGAAGAAAAGTAAGCACTCATTCTTGAGGACAAGGCTCCAGGTCCCAAGAGAAACCTCATGTGTTAGTTCCATATTTCCATGAAGGAATGTTCGATCACAACACTATAAGAGTGTTGACCTCATTTCATATTGTATCTCTTACTTTTGATCTTTTCTTTTGACAAGTGGGGAGTGATAGCTCTAAAGGAGCTACTGTGATGATTACTCGTGCTATTGCTTTATCTACTATTATCAAAAGGATATTATTCTTGCTTGTTGTTTTGTTGACCTTGTTCCAGGTCACAGGTAATAACCCTAAGGAAGCTATAGTGAAGGTTGCAGAAGGCAACGTATTAAATGAGACATGAAGCAGAATATGTACATGACCATATACACTAATGTACCAAAGAAGATGAAGAAGAAGCTATATATTGAGATTCAGAATATCTCATATGAAGATTGACTGAAAGGAGGAGAAGGCTCCAAAAATGACCGAACACTAGAACGGGAAGCAGAACTCGACTTAGTATTCAACACCAAGTATACCTTGTGTTGTTCCTGAGTTTATGTTTTAAGGCTATAAAACATACCGTCAAGGCATCCGTAAATGATTTAAAGGAAAGATTTAAGAAATCAAAGAAGATTAAGACAGATTCAGTTTCTCAAATGTCTCTATATTGATTCTTGTTGTTCTTGGATGCTAATGTCTCACTCAATAGCATCCCACGAACGTTCTAACTCAACCCGTTTTTTTGTTGTCTATAAAATTGTAGTAAATAAATTTAGGGCAATGCTAGTTTGATCCTAAAGTCCTGGTTCAACGTTGGGTTGTCTGCTACTTGGGACAGTCATGGATGATAAAGGTTTATTTGTTTGTAAATGGATTTCAATCAATTGGTTACTTCAGATTTCCAGAGATGAGATCAAGGAAAACAATTTTAAAATTTAAAACAGTAATTGTTAGCGTCAGAAGTCACTCCTGGATTGCTTGTAGGAGCAGAGCCCAACGCCCATCAGTTTTTATGTCACAGTTTAATAAATGGGGTGATCAAATGGATAAAGGATCAGGATTATATAGCTTTAACTCAAGAAACTGGGCCTGGCATGTAGAAAATAAGGGAGGTCTTGATCCAACTTCCGTCAGTAAATGGATTAAGGGATGGTAGATGGAAGACTTGAGAGAAGGGTGAGAAAGACTTCCTCAGGCAACAGGCCTTTGGAAGCTTGAGGATGAAAAACTCAGAAGCCAAGATCCTCTTGGTCCAGAGCTTCAAGCAGCTGAGGGGTGACTTGACTGAATCCTTCAATTCCAAGTCATTCAGTGATAATAAAGTCACAAGAATCGATTAGAAACAAGGTAACTGTTACAGTGATCCAACCTACATCATCCTATAATAGCTACAACTCGACTGGATCCTCCAATTCTGAGTTGTTCTAACACGGTAAACAAAGAGATGGAAAGAAGTTGGCATCCATAAAGTAAGAAATCTCAAATGCTATATACATAAGCTAGAGCGACCAGCGCTTCATCAAAACTTTACAATCGGGAGCCTTGCTCAACCATTGATAGATTACAAAAATACAAAGACTGAGTCTATATACTCAGGAAAATTCACGTAACAGAGGCATGTTCAGCCATTCAGGGTGTGGCATCCCTTTAGCTGAATTTGGATGGATAATCCCTGTCATACGCCACCTTAACTGCACATGACTCCTGTAAGGGGAGGGTATCTGAGTCATTAAGTGATGGGCTAGCGTGTGCAGACTTCTCTGTCTAGCCGAGGACTTTGGCATGGCCTCTTTGAAAAATCGATACACAGGACCTTTTCGAGCAGACCACTTGCCAGACCCTCCATTTCCCACACTTAATGAATGAAAGGAGGTTTCAACTACCTGTTCTTTCCTTCATTTACTCCAAGCGAAAACCAGGATCTAGATCGCATCGAAAGGCACATGGAGATCACGATTATCCTTTCGGCGACTAGCCCCAACGCTTTTGGCTCCTTTCTTTCCCCAAGTGACCACGGGTTGTGACCATGTGCTTGTCCCCAAGGCACTCTCGGCGTTCGCGAATGGGAAGGAGCTAATCCTTTCTTTTTTGAAATCACGATGATAGAAACGTCGAGATGGCTCCATCTGGTGCCATGCATCCCTCTGAGATCTGACGGTCCTGAAACTCACTCAGTGATATTGTGGGCCTAAGTCTTGGATGCTCCCGGCACTTCATGCATCGGGAATATGACGAAGCTGCTCCTTGCGGCTTGGGGTCGCGATGGATGAAACGCCAAGAGGGATCAATCAGCCACCAGGTGTCCCCTCTGGATGGATGACTAAGAATGCTCCATGATGTCGTGGGCCTGACTTTCGGCGCTTTCGGCACTTTGGGGTTCGAGGTTTCGAAATGTTCAATGAAATAAAACCTTCATCCTTCGAAATTGTGACTGTCGAAAAGCCGATGCGATTGGATATTGCGCCACACGTCCGTGGGATGGACGGCCGCTATTCTTCCCTGCATACAATATGGGCGCAATCTATTTGCACTAATCTCGATGCAACTTTTCTATCTACGATTTCCCACCAACCGTTGATCTACTCATGTGGATGGATCAGGACTGTTGACACTATAACTTTGCTCGCTCACTTGATTTTAAGTCCGAACAGGACTTCTTCTATGCGCTGCGCTTGGGCACTCCTCGTGCAACCTACAGACCCGGATATCCCGATGCCGAAGACAAGTAATGTTGCTAACATTAGGCTCCATGGGGGATAGAGTCGTCCCTGTGATGCTCTAAGGACTTATTTTGCAGTTCCAGTGCCTTGTTGTTGGGATTTGGAGTCATTTTACTAAGACGGAGAGATAAAAGTAAAAACGAAGAACAGAAAGGAAAATATTTACAAGACATAGGAGCCACCGAAGGCTCAGACAAAACTTTTTTTAAGAAAATTCCCATTTACTGGGCTGCTAAAAACTTCTTTGCCTTCCAAATCTTGCAATCCGTACGTGTTATTTGAGAAAACTTCGGAGATTTTGAAGGGGCTGATCCACAGGGCTTCAAATTTGTCGTTTTTTCCCTTATCTTGCTTAGGAGCATCCCATTTCAGAACCAGGTCTCCTATCTGGAACCACTCCTTCTTGGCCTTCTTATCAAAACCTTGTTTGATCCTCTGCTGATGGTCCTAAATTTTGATCATTACCTGCTCTCTAGCCTGCTGGACTTCTACTAGTTGGTGAATCCTTTTGACAATGTCATTAGGCTCTTCTTGATAATCCTGGAAGAATTTTTCTATGGGAATTGCCAGCTGAGAAAGGAAGAAAGATTATTCTCTGTATACTAACTAGAAAGGGGAGATGCCTATATATCTCTTTGTAGTCACCTGATCAGCCCATAGAGTGAATTTCAGCTTTGAATTCCAAGCCTTTTTGTTGTCCTCCAATAATCTTT
>CBVK0103658896.1:0-10687 GCA_900067695.1 Picea abies | reverse complement strand
TTGAGAGAGATCCCAAATTTTCTGCATTTCTCAAACACCTGTTTCAAATGACGCAAATGTTCACTGTCAGACTTTGCATACATAATTATATCATCAAATGTTTTCTCTGTCTTATTTGAGGAACTGGAGGCCTCCTAAAATTCTGATTTATGGCTTGAAGGTCATGGGGCTTATCATCCAATGACAATTTTTCCACCAATTTCTGCATAGTCTTTACCATTAAGTCAAATTTTGCATCTAAACCTTGAGAAGTAGAGGGTAATGTTTCTTCTTTAGCTTTATTCTTATCAGCTTCTATTTGGAGCTTGATCTTCCCTGATGCAACTAAGTTCACTTCCACTTCGATTGCATCATTCATCATATCATTCAGAGAAGTGGACCTTCTTTCTATTAGTAACAAGGAAAATTCACTCTCGAATGCATAAGCATAATGGAGTTGAGCTGCTCTTGAGGGAGGATTTACTTGATCAGGAATGGAGTTACAAATCTTCATAAATCTGTTGGAAAACTCTTGTACTGTTTCAACAAGGAGTATTTTTAAATGGTTCTATTGTGTCAATAGCTGCAAAGGGTTTTTATTACTCCCCCATCTCCCAAGAAAAAGAGTTTCAAAATTTTCAAAGTTAGGAATATTATTCGCTGGGAGATCTAGGAAAACATTTGTGAAAATAACCTCAAATTAACATCTTCATCATCTACTTCTTCAAGATCTATGAAATAAATGAACCTATCTAAATGTTGTTGGGTTGTTGCATCCCCTTTTTCATCAAACTGTTTGATTATTTGTGCATAGTTCTATGGTAGATCATGAAGTGCACCAAGGAGAACTAATGGGGAAAATATTGTTTCCATAACTCTAGGAGGATTTGGACCTAACTGTATGATAATACTGGGAATTACTACAACTTGGATAGGAACAACATGAATAAAGGTTTGAATTCTTTTCATCAAATGACATTTCAGTCAAATCAAATTTTGACTTGGATATAAGTAAGTAATTCTCAAATTTGATATCAAATTCAGGGTCATCAATGCTTTCTAATCCACTTTTAGGCAATGACAAAAATCTGTCCATAAAAATACCTTATTGAGCTTCTTTTTTGTTAATTTTGTGAAAACTTCCTTATGGGTTGTCAATGGCTTGTGGAGGACCTGGATCTGGATGATGCCTTATGTTTTTTCTTTGGGTAGCCAGGATTTTGTAACAAAATTTATCCTAAACAACAGATCTTTAAATTTGGAGTCGCTAGAGTGAAAAATCAACCAGAGTTGTATCAAGTTCACTGTCACTCTCAAGAGCTAGTTTTATAGTTTTTTGTTGTTTTCCCAAGGAAAATATCAGCTTCGAGTCCTCGACAACGAAGCCAAAATGTCATCTCTCTAAAATTTCTTTGGTTGAGGAGGAAATAGGTATAGGAGTAACCTCAAAACAAAATTTGGGTTGGAAGCTAGCCCTTCCAACCAGAGAGGACTCTCTCTATTCAAATCAATCACTAAAAGGTTTGATTTGGTTTACCTCAAAGGATAGATCTCTAATATACATGAACTTATAGGGTTGTTGGAAATCTGGATAGAAAGTACATTGGGCTATGGAGTCACTAAAGTTGAAAGTCAATAAAAGCTTGTGGGATACTTGGTACATTTAAGAAAGTACTGAACATAGGCAACATAGAAAGTAATATTTTAAGTCAAACAGATATTTTGTAGACATCAAGTTATAGAGAAAACAATAATCCTTCAAGGCATCTAACAAGGATGAATATCAAATAAATTATAGCATAAGTACATGTCGAACTACATGGAATAGAGCATCTGATAAAGATGAGTTCTGATACATATATTTCACATCAACAGAGAGAAGAAACCATACAATATCAAGTATAAAACATGAAAACAAAGACTGAGGAAACACATGCATAAAATATCACAATCACATGTATCTCTGTGGTTAAAACTCAAGGACTTCTAATCCAACAATTTTTCATTAGCAGTAGGGAAAGATTATAATATGTTCAATAGTATTCCCATACACACTTTCCAACCCATTAGTTCTCATGGATTTCTGAACATATACAAAAAAATGTTTATAGTATCAAATTCAGATCCAACTATTATCATACAACAGTGCTAACAATTGCACATGATCAACATGAGATGTCTAACGAACTACTAAAATGAAGGAGTCAACTTGGACTAATTTAATTAAACTACAACGACTTTGATAT
Source organism: Picea abies (assembly GCA_900067695.1). Lineage (NCBI taxonomy): Eukaryota > Viridiplantae > Streptophyta > Pinopsida > Pinales > Pinaceae > Picea > Picea abies. Next base: position 8,462 of record CBVK0103658896.1, on the reverse strand, counting down.
GACAATAATTGAAACCTAAAATCATGATTTTCACTACTAATGTTCGTTGGAGATGAGCTGGAAATTTTGTCGAACCATTCAAGATGATTTGGAGGTGTTCTGGTCATTCTGTGACTGTTGCGCAACAAGTACACTATGCAATCACCACCTACAATAAAAATGCAATAGAGCTTGTGCAACAACAAGTGGTTTGTCATCTTGTGTCTACTTTCGATCTTTGACTGATAGTTGACATTGTATAAGGGTGATTTCAATCATATGAAGATGATGTATCATGTGGCTCCTTATATATCTTTAGTACTTCTTTAAATCTCTCTTTGTTTCCCAAATCATCAAACCCTATCATATATCAAACTGTAAATATGATCCCATAATTTCCTGTGACTGATGAAACCTTTCATGGTTGTTGCATATTCATTTTTCTCTATCTTAGCATCCCTATGATAGCATTTGAGTAAGAACTAATAGTAAAATCTCTTCTTTTTGTTTTTAAAATTAGATTGTCATAGTTGCATAGCAAAGTCACTGCACAACTGTAATTCTTTGTTTTTAAGACAAAATAGCATAGGTAGAAAAAGATCTCACCACTAGTAATAATGCCTCCTTGGTAGAATAATGTGCTTATATATGAGAGCATTTCCAAAAATACATCAAAATGGAAAAATGACAAAAATGTGTCAAGTAAGTTTTTAGTGGTTTAGCTCTCTACTGCTTTAGCTAGAAAATCAAGTTTGTCTTTCTTTCCAATCTCTACCCATTGCATGCTTTGCTTGAGGGTCTTGTTCTCCTTCCTCAAAATCAGGTTTTGTTGATAAAAACTCTTCACTATTAGTGTAATGGTAGGGTTCTTTTAAAAATTGATGTAGAGTTGTCTATTGTAGATCCATAGTCTCTTATATGTTGTATGAACTTTATCTTGAATTTCCTAGTTGAAGCTCTCTCTCTGAGTTGAACTATCAAATCTTGTGCTTCTCTGAGCTGTTTGTTCAGCCTCTTGAAAGTGAGATTTATTTCATCATCTTTCCTTTCTGCTCGTTGATTTTGTGTTGGTATTTTCTCTTGATGTTGAAACTTCCTAGTTGAGGACCTTGTCAAATGCACACTAGGCTTAGGAATCTCCTTTACCTCCTAATTTTGTTCTACTACTTTCCATTTACTTCTTGTTTTGGAACCAATTGGAGTTGATAGTGTTGGCCTTTCTCCTATGACAGAGGTATCTTTCCTGAAAGCCTCTTCTAGAGACTTCTTCTTCAGTTCTCTATTTTAATGTTGCAACCAGGGATGATTTTAGGGGTTAATTTCTCATGTTTTTTTCCCAAAAAGAGATTCTCTATTATAAAAATGTTTTGCCCAAATTCTATAGGATAAAATAATTTTACCTTGAAAATCGCCTAAATTTTATAAAAACTATATAAAATACTTATAAATTTGAATATTTTTACAGAAATATCACCAAACATTTATAGTTGGCATATGAAGGATTAATATGATTCGCTAAGGTTTCTACACATTAAAATAAATTTCCATCCTTAAAATCATCCTTGGTTGCAACTGTGCTATGATAGAGTGAGCCTTCTTCAATTGTTCTTGCAACTCAAAAATTGAAGTGATTTTTTCATATGAGAGGGTTGGTTGTATGAAGGTTTCTGGAGTCTCATTATCTTCTTATGATGTATGTATAACAACCATTCTCTTTGTTTTAGACCTGGTGAGTGGTTTTCTAGGAGCTTCGGTCACTTCTGGAGAGAATATGACTTTCTTCCCTTTCATTTTAGCCTGTTGACTTTCTTAATAGAACTCTTAGGGACTGATATTGCAGTTCTTTCTATTGATGAGGATGTATTTCTCAAGCTTTATGGAATGCCTAGGGAATCTACTACTATGCTTGATGAATTTATAAAAGACTCCTAGTCTTGATTTCTCTTTTTCAGTTCTTATACTACTAACAGTTTGATCAAAGAAAAATGGAAGAGGCTAGAATCTCCTTGCTCTTTCCTTAGTTGTAGTATGTCATCCATCTTTCCTAAACTTATGAAAAGGTAATATTGTAGATTCAAAGGCTTGTTACCAGTGAAGTGCATTAAAATCCTTCTATGGTATTGGTAAACCATATTAAATCTCCCTCAACATGTAAAAACCCTCTGGATATCCCTCAACAAATCAATATGATTTTCCAATAAAATCTTTGTGGGTATGGTAGCTCCAATTTAGTATTTTTAAATTCAAGATTCAAAAAATCATGATAGTTAGACAGATCTAACTACATTCCTTTGAACCACTATTGTCCATGAGTAGGTATTTTTTTTGCAACAGTAATGTTATATTCAAAAGCCTACAACTCGAGGTTTCCCACCTTATCCTTAGCGCCATAGAAATTATCTGCAAACTCCCTCACCACCTGTCTGTTGTTGTTACACATCAAATTTCCACAGCTAGGTACATCAACCTAATTGTCTCAAGTGTCGTAAAAGTGTCATATGAACCTTGCTAGGTGTTGCATACACCTCGACACCATGAAATAACATATGTCACAACCCCTACTCAATGTCAAAGTGAAATATATTATATCAAGGTCAAAATACTATGTGAACATGAATTATTATTAATATTCATGAAAAGGAAACTAATTTAGTGTGAGAATCCACCTCACATTTGGTTTCCTATTTTTTAGGGGTAATTTAGTGTGAGAATCCACCTCACATTTGGTTTCCTATTTTTTAAGGGAGGTTGAGGATCTCATGATTGGTTGAAGTATTTCCTCCTTAAAATCCTTGAGTGATATTTCCTCCCTAAAATATTTAAGAGATACTTTCTCCCTAAATATCTTGGAGATCCCATTTTAGTGGATCTGATGAGTGATGCTCTCAATGGTGGTTAAGCCTCCAAATCCTATATAATGAGGGATTTTCATGGAGAAGAGAAGGAAGATTAAAGGTATAAAACTTATGATCTTGGGAGGAAGATTTTGGATACCAAACTTATGATATTGGGAGCATCGTGCAAGGGCTAGACGAGGAGGACTTGGAGATGTTCCTACAAATGCATCTACATATTGTAGGTGTCTTTTTAATGTTCTCATTAATATATGCTTGGCCTATTTCCTTCAAGTTTGTGTATGATTTCATATGCTTGTCTGTTGTTGATAAATTCAGTTTAAACTAATCTTGGTAGAAAAGGAAGTATGTGTTGTCTTTATTGTCTATTGGATTGCAGATCTCATTAAGGAGATTGAATATCAAGTTCAGCCTGGACTAAGAAAGGACAAGCTTTAGAAAAAGGTACATCATACTTTCTTCATCTTTTCCCTTTGACTAGTTTAACTACATTTAAAGGAATGTTAGTGTCCAATGTTATATGCTTGGCCTATTTCCTTCAAGTTTGTGTATGATTTCATATGCTTGTATATTATGGATGAATTTGGTTTAAATTAATATTGGGAGAGTAAGAATTATTTGTTTTCTTCGTTGTCCATTGCATTGTAGGTATCATATCATGCTAAGGATATTGGAGATCAAGTTCAGATTGGATTAAGCGAGGACAAGCTTCAAAAAAAGGTACATCATAATTACTTCCTCTCTTCCTTTCGATTATATTAACTTTATTTAAATGGACGTTAGTGTCCATTTGCATCTTTCTGTCTTGGTAGTAGGGGTCTAGAATCCAAGAGGATATTCACCTATCGGCATGTAGTTTATCACTTTTTCGGCCTCGTGAGACTAAAAGTATGAAAAAGGACAACCCTAGAGTCGCCTTTAAGTTATTTTCAGAATATTTAAACATGAAAAATTGGTGTATTTTCATGTTTAGAGAGTTTGAAAATAAATTAAAGGCGACTCAAGGGTTTTCCTTTTTCATACTTTTAGTTTCGCAAGGCTGAAAAAGTGACAAACTACCACTCGAAAGATGCCCTTTCAAACCTTTTAAAGAGTGTTAAAGGAAGCAATATCACTCGACAATATTTCCATGTTTAGAGAGTTTGAAAAGATATTAAAGGAGACTCCAAGGGGTTCCTTTTTCGTATAAATTTTACGAGTCCAAAAAAGTGATAAAAGTATACTTGGTTACATTCTCATGTAATTACGAGAAAGAGAAAGAACAAAGACTAAGCTTGGTATTGATTTCATTTTTACACAAGCTTGAAACAAAATTAAACTTATGCTTGTAAATTCCCAATGATTAAACTTATGCTTGTAAATTCCCAATGTAATTTCCAAAGGTAGGGATAACCATGGATGGTTGGTACTCTACCCCCATCTTGAAAAGCTAGCGGATTAACTCCAGAATGCTAATCAAAGGCTAGAGACATGCCCCCCCAAGATTCATTTCATTCATCGACTTTAAGGTTGTAAACAATTTTTGTACTAGATGGAGAAAAAGGATAAGGGTGGATGAAATGAAGGTTCAAAAATGAGACCTAATGAAAGACTCGACTCGACATCTATGAGATCTATCTAGACTCGACTCGATATCTATGAGATCTAGAGAAAGACTCGAATTGTTAGGAGAGGTGATTGTTTCATTTTTTAACAATCTTCACACAGGAAAAGAACTATGCTCAAGACCTTTGTTTCATTTTTTAGCAAGATTTCCATAGAGAAGCAAGAATATGCTCATAGATTTTGTTTCATTTTTAACAAGCTTGCCATAGAGAAGAAAAACTACGCTCATGGCTCCGGGTTCAAATCCCATATTTCTATTTCATTTCTTAACGAGCTTGCTATAGAGAGAAAAACTATGCTCATAGCTTCTCCTTAATCAAGGATTCCAAGAGGATAATACTATGGAAGGAATACATGTCAAGGAAGTCAATCATGGTTTCTAGGAGATCTTTTCTAGATGGAAGAAAATCACTCTAGAAGGAATACATGTCGATGACCTCGATAAGGGTAGGGATATATGGCTCCAATATCCCTATTGAGGAGATGAAAAAGTCAAATAACTCATCTAAGTCATGATAAGTGAGATATTCCCTCTTGTGCAGAGTTGAATGCATGGGGAAGGTTGTTACATAATTGACCTGCGGTGGCGAGGACATCACTGTCATGTTTGGACCGTTCAGAGAAGGTGGATGGTTGACCATCAGATTAGTTTCAATGAATGAAAGTTGGTCAATTGTTACTATGTTTCCATTGTGAGGGAATCACATCATTCTAAAGAGAGTGGACACAAAATTTCTCACAATGTAGACATAGTCTCGCCCAAGGAGTAGATTAGAGTCCAAGGGGTTGTGAACTACCATCACATTGACGTAGAACATTTTTCCTCCCAAGGTAAATGAAAACTAAGGAAGTATCCCTAAAGGTTTATTAACTCGTCTGTCAACGGTCAACAGATTCTAAGTCATGGGCACAAGCTACGGGGAACCAAAATCTTTCTAAGCATTTGCAGATAAGATGTTAACAATGTTAGAAATATTCCTATCACAAAACTGGAAGGTGACTTTGAAAGGCACATAAGGAGGAAGATTAGGTTTATGTGTGGGTGGTGCTCTTACATATGAAGAATTAGGTTCATCCAAAGCACTGGGAATATTTGAGATCACTGTAGTGGGGAGCAACCAAACCGATAATCTGATTGTGAGTCCCGAAAGACTCAGTGTGGAAATGCATGGAGGACCAATGTTTCCAAAATAAGGAAAGGTGAAAGGTTCCCTAGGAAAAGGGGTTCCTCCATTGATACTCCTAGGAGTTGACACCATTGACACTGACTTGACCTAAAGTACACTAAGGAAAACAAACAACACATGATAGAAATATGAGAAGCGAAAAATCAAACAAACCTTCCCAAAAGGAAACCACTAGTTGGTGATGAAATCCAACATCGCAAGATCAATATAGGAAGGGGTTGGGATAGAGTAGGTGGATCAGTTACGTTGGAAACCTGCTTAATAGACTTACTCCTTGGTGCAAGTTCCCACATGGTTTTACCCATGGGTGTACCCTCCAAGGAGCCAGAGTGAGATTGACCAACTTCTAAGCCAGGTACAATGAAGACTCCCCTTCATTGTCACCTTGTGTATCAACCCTACAGATATAGGACACTAAGGTTACCAACTCATAGTCAGCCTCCATGCATATACAGTCAACAGTCAGGAAGGAATGTATGGGTAGGATAACAAGTCCGAAATTCTTCAAGAGAACTAAAGAAAAGTGGACTAGAATATTATTGATAACCCCAAACGGATCTAGGATTCATGAAGCTCTAAGACAAAATGAAACCAATCATTTCTTAGGAAGAACCCCCAATATATGATCATTCTTCTACATGGGTTAATCTTCAGAAGGGAAATATTCTCTTATCTCTTTCACATGACCTCATGTTTAACCCATGTGTGAGAGGGGGATCCTGACTATGCTTATACAAACAATTGGATTTACCTCTCCCTAGAACAAGATTCTATGTTTGCATGATGTCTTTGGAAATTTATCCTCACAACCTATTCCAAATCCCTACACTTGAAGCTAATGTAGGTTCGCTACCAGATGATACAAAAGTGTCTGATCAATTTTATAAGAGCCTCATTTTAGGGTTGTTGTTTACTGAAAGGTGTGAAAGTGAAGCTTATGATGTTTTAGACTTGAATCCAAAAGAATGCATAAAAATGAGATGCAAATATTTTTCTTCAATAAATCCTACATACGGGATGCAGAAGAGGTTCAATTTTATTCAACAAAAACAACTAATTCGCAAGTGCAATTTTGTAAATGCAACCTAGTTATCTAGACTGCCCAACATAAAATAATGCAATCATCTTCTTTTTTTTATTCTAATACATAAAGACAACAAATGAAAATCCTTTAACATACCTTTACTTTCAATCAAAATTAAAGGGTCAAATGCAAACACAAAAGACACGAAGCAAAAGGGATTTCAAAAAAAGCATACACTCACAGGATAATGAGAACTGAATGAAGATAACTCACTCAATCAAGGACTCAACAATCGATAAGCATTCAAGCAATGCAAGAATGTTCAAAGAAGAATAAAAAAACTGATAAGGAGACAGAGAGATCACTTCATTGTCTTAACAAAATGAGCAACAAGACATAGCAATACAAGCTAGGTTGTGGTAAGCATTAAGTCTCAAATAATTCAAAAATGAAATATTTGAAAAGTAACTTAAGACCAACAAACCTTTGCAGACCTTTTCGATTAGTCAGATAACCTGAAACTTCTCAAGATTCAAAACAAACCAAGAAAAACAAGGAGAATCAATATTGCAATTTGGGAAAAGTTCAAATCTCAAACAAGACAAAAAAATAAGTGATAAGTTCCAAAAATTAAACCCAAACAAAGCCACAAGACAAAGTACATACTTTGGGGAAAATACCTCCAACAAAAGGAAGAGAAAAATTTGAGCAGAAAGGGGTAGAAATCACCAAAAAAGGAGATCAACGCTCATGTTTTCAAGGGTAAAGAGCATTGTAGCACTCTAATATACACTGCAGGGGAGCGTTGATTACAAATAAATTCTCTGATATACACTCCAGTGGAGCGCTACCCTTCCCAGAAACTCATAACGAAGGCTTAAAACATAGAAAAATTCACCCATAATTCCCATAATTTTGTGAAATTGTCAGTGAAGAGGGGAGAATGGAAATAGATCTAGAACAAACAATAAAAATGATATAAAAGTGGAAAAAATGTAGATACGATCCAAGAAAATACAAGTAAATTTCCTTCCCCAGTGGAGTAACCAATTTTCGTTACAGAAAAATCCCCTTGTGGACAGGTAAATCTTCCCTCAAGTTATAGACCCCTAATACTGAGATAGAAAGATACAAATGGACACAAACATCCCTTTGATATTTGATTAACTAGATGAAAATAGAGAGAGGGATAAATGGTGTGATGCACCAATTTCCGATGTTTGTCCTCGATGCTCTAATTTGACCTTGATATCCAAACTCGTTCGCAGAGTTTGATACCTGCAAACCACGGACATCAGAGAGACACAACGAAAACTCCTACTCTAGCAAACTAGATTAAAAAAATACATCTATAGTAGACAAGAATATGTAAATATACATAAACTAGAAGGAAATAGGCAAATCATATATTAATGAGAACATTAAAATGACACTTAAAATATGTAGATGCATTTGCAACATCCTCTCCAAGTTCTCTTCGTCCAACCCTTACATGATGATCCCAAGATCAGAAGTTTGATATCCAAAGCTTCCTCCCAAGATCAGAAGTTTGATATCCAAAGCTTCCTCCCAAGATCATAAGGTTTATACCTCTAATATTCCTCCTCTTCTCCATATAAAATCCCTCTTTATATAGGATATGGAGGCTTAACCACCATGGAGAGGATCACTCATCAACTCCACTGAAATGGTATCTCCCAGATATTTAGGGAGAAAATATCTCTTGAGGATTTTAGGGAGGAATTATCTCTTAAGGATTTTAAGGAGGAAATATTTCAACCATCCATGAGATCCTCAACCTCCCCTAAAAAA
>CBVK0103658886.1:0-14387 GCA_900067695.1 Picea abies | reverse complement strand
GAGCCACTTGCCTTGGTGCAAGAGTTGCCCTGCTTTGACAACTCGATAAAGATGGATCCTTTTCTCGCGAGTGCCATTGATATGTTTGTCCACAATATGATCACTGGATGCATGTTTTATGCAGTTGGGGTTGAGCTATTTTGGTGTCAGTTGTTCTGCTATCTCTAAGGTGCCCAATAATGGTGGAAAATACGGTCGAAGGATATCCACGTTGAACACTGGGTGCAAGCCAAGGAAAGGAGGAATGTTGAGCTTGAAAGAATTATCACCCACAACCTTGGTGATGGTGTATGACCCATAATAGAGAGGGATAAGATTTCGATGGGGTCCTATAAGGCGCTCTTTCGGCAAGTGCAACCAAACTTTGTCGCCCACCTGAAACTTATGTGGCACCTGGTGTTGATCATGGAATTTCTTGTACTTGTCATTGGACTTATGTAGGATATCCTGAACATGTTGGTGGATGTGCTGGATCCGCTCAATGAACTGGGTGTCTTTGTCATCAGTTGGAGCAGGAAATGATTTGGCTGAGGTGACCGCAAGGGGTAGTGCAACATCTATGGGACCCAATGGTTGGAATCCCAACCCCACTTGAAAGGGGTTGTGGTCAGTTGAGCTATGTAGGGATTGGTTGTAGCTATGTTGAACATAGGGGAGACTTTGATCCCATGTGTGAGGGTGCTTGGAATTATACATGCAAAGGATATGCATGATCATTCGATTTACGACCTCAGTTTGGCCATCTGTTTGGGGGTGGAAAGCCATGGATTTGGTGAGCTTGGTGTCCAACAGTGACCAGAGGCTTGACCAGAATGTGCTGAGAAATCGACTGTCTCGATCTGAGATAATGGTTTGTGGGATTCCAAAATGTACCCAAACTCATTCAAATAAGAGCTTGGCAGTGGCCTCTACTGTGATGCTCTTCTTGCAGACGACCATAATCGCCATATTAGAAAAGCGATCCACAACCAAAAAAACACAGTCATTTCCCCTGTTGGTGGACAAGAGGCCCTACATGTAGTCCATTGAGATGGATTCCCATGGCCTGTCATGAGTAGGAAAAGGGGTGTTCAGGCCCTATTTATTTATGGTCGGTTTCACAATCGTGCAGGTAGTGTAGGACCTGATATACTTGCTGACCTCCTATCGAAGTTTCGACCAGTAGAAATGTTTTTGTAGAATTGCCACTATCTTTTCGACGTCGAAGTGTCCTACCACCCAATTGTAGTGGGATTCCTAGATCAGTTTCTCTCGCTCGCTTGATGGAACATAGATATGGCCCAGATGACACAACAACTCGTCCTGAAGATGGAAGTTAGCGACAAATGCGTTTGCACCCAACATTTGGTAGGTGGTGGTGAAGTCTGGGTCTGTCTCATAGAGTTGGGGCCATCCAAAGGTCTCATGGCTGCAAGAGTCTAGCACTGTGGTTAGTGCCAAGACTGGCAGTTTGTTGAGTAAATCAACGACGTGGTTGGTTCTTCCCGTTTTATACTTGATGTTGATGTGGAATTGGTGAAAATATGTGGATCACTTATGATGGTGGCCATTTTGCAATTTTCCTTGTGTATGCATGAACCGAGTGGCTTATGATCAATGTGGATGGTTGTCACCTTCCCAAGAATGTAATGTATCCACTGGTGGTAGGATTGCACAATGGAGTACATTTCTTTGTCGTAAGTAGGGTACTTAAAGACAACATTTGATAATGTCTCACTATGATAGGCCACAGGGTGGCCATGCTAAGTGAGAATGGTGCCCACAACATAGTTTGAAGTATCTATCTCGATCTCAAAGGGATGATGCAGGTCTGGTAGTGAAAGTATTGGGGTTGAGCACATGCGCTTCTTCAAATCATTGAATGCTTTTTGTTGGGAATTTCCCCACAAAAATTTCACCTTACTACCACCCCTGGTTACTTGGCTGAGGGCCCATGCAATATAGAAGAATACCAGCACGAACCTGTGGTAGAAATTGGCAAGGCCCAAGAAGCTCTGAAGCTTAGTGAGTGTGGTTGGGGCTATCCAGTCTCGGATGAATTGGATTTTGGATGGATCCACATGTACGCCATGTTGATCAACGATGTATCCTAGGTAATGAACCATGTCCATGTCGAAGGAGCAATTTTCCAAGTTGGCATAGAGTTGGTGCTGCCACAGGGTGTGCAGAACCTGCTGAATATGCTGCAAGTGTTATGCCCAAGTATTGTGGTAAATGAGGATTTCATCTAGATACACCACTACAAAATTATTGGTGAATGGTCGCAAGATATCGTCCATCACCTTCATGAAAGTGGCTGGAGCCTTTTTCAAAACAAAGGGCATGACCAACCATTCAAAAAGACCTTCCTTTTACTTGAAGGCGGTCTTCCATACATCTGTCTTTTCTATCGAGACTCAGTGGTAGCCAGACTTCAGATCAATCTTACTGAATTATTTGGCCTCCATGAGCTGATCAAGGAGGTCGTCGATTCATGGAATCAGGTACCTGTTTCTGGCTATGATTTTATTCAGGGCCTGATAATTAATGTAGAGTCACCAGGTTCCATCTTTCTTTTGTACTAGCATGATTGGGCTCCCGCAAGGTGATGATTTGCGATGGATGTGCCCCTTGTGGAGAAGTTCTTAGATATGTCGCTTGATCTCCTCATTCTCTAACATAGAGAGATGGTAGATTGGCCCATTGGGTAGCGGTGTGTTAGGGGTAAGATCGATGGGGTGCTTGACCTGATAGTGCAAAGGTACCTCAGTAGGTGAGGAGAAGATATTTGAGTATTCTTCCACAACCTTATCCACTTTCTTCTGCTGTGTGGAGAGGTCGATCGCAGAGACCCTAGATGTGGCTGGGATCTATCGCTCATTCTGAGAGTGAATCACAAAGAAGACAAACTTCTCTGTCTGAGAGATGACCTTTCTTCATTGCTTGGAAGAGATCAAGGAAATAGCACTGGGTGGGACTGCCTCGAGTATCCTATACAATTTCTTGTTCAAAGTAATAATAACACTACAAGGCCTAGACTCATATACAACATGATGTTTCCATAAATATGGTTGGCCCAAAAGAACATTACAAACTTCGAGAGCAGAAAAATCACACAATACCTCATCTTTGAAGGGCTTGATGTCGTATGACAGATGACATTGTTGTATGAAGTGGATTTCATTTCCTTCATGGAGCCATCCGATGGTGTAGGGTTGTGGGTACGGCGTTGTTGGCAGGGCGAGTCACTTGAAAACATCTGCTAAGATGAGTTTCTTCTGGCTGTTTCTATCAACGATGAAGTGCAGAAGGGTACCCTTCACCCACATCTGTGAATGAAAAAGGCACTCGCCTTCCTATGTCTTGTCTGGTTCACCGGGTTGGAGCTTGGTGGTAGAAATGGTAGCATTGGGCTCTGCGTCTATGATCTGTCTCCCCCTTTATGGTTCTGAATCAGATTCAGAACCCACATTTGATTCAGAGGCTTTCACCTCAGCCACCAGCGACTGCTTCGAGCGACAATCAACAGTGTTATTTCAAGGGCTCTTATGGAAGTCGCACCACTTCTCGATATATTTCTTTGTCTTTTCGATGTCCTTTTCTTGTAGCCTGGACTATTTTCCCTGAGGTTGTCCATCTTTTCTCTGTCATTTTTTCTACGGGTTGGGGCCTCCCTTTCCTGGCTTTTGCTGTGAGGGGTTCCCAGGCCCAAATTGTTGCGTCTTTTGTTTTATCTTCTGCTCAATTTTGACGGCATATCAGTAGGCTGGACCCAAGGATGAGATGTCCATAAACTCCATTTCAGCCTGGCTATATCTATGTAGACCATTGCGATACTTGAGCACTAGATGTCGCTCAGAATATTTGATACCTAGCTTGGTGCTCAAGGTATTGAAGATATTTGTGAACTCGGGCATCACTTGGTCTCTTTCCTTCCGCAAGGTGGTCCATTTTGTGTACAGGGCGTCACAACTTCCAACAGGGTAGTATTGTTTCTTAATAACATCCTTGAAGTACTACCAAGTGACTACGACTGTAAATAATGAGGGTTCCTCTGTTTCCTTTTTCTCACTGAAAGTTTCCCACCAATCTTTGACATGGGGGACGACTTTGAGGAGTGAAAAAGTAATATTTTCTCTATTCGAGAAGTTATGGACAGAGAAATACTCTTCTAGAAGATTCAACCATTTGTCTACCGCATCTGCGTCTATCTGACCTTCAAATATAGGAATATCGAAGTTGATTTGTACCTTGAAGGGGGTGGCTCCTCCGTTTGAGGAAGATGTGTCACCTATTGGTAGTCGTCGAAGGATTTGCGCAAAACTATCCATCATCTTGTTCCTTTGTTGCGTGAGGGCTTCCTTGAGCAACATTTTGAAGGGATCTCATGTCTTTTCGTCTTTCTTTTCTTATGCCATGAGAGGTCATTTGGGCGTGCGAGAGATTTTGTCCTCAAGAGAAACAAGCTCGAGACCCAATTCTTTGTACCCTGACCTTGTTGGGGACATGCATTAAGAACGACAAGGAGAATACTGCTTTGATACCACTGATCCAAAATATATTTGTAGAACGAAATGAATACAGAGTATTATCAAAATATGCTTAAAACATAATAACAAATATACAATTGAATTGGTTTCTATTCAATAAGGAAATAAGCTGAAACTGTAAAATGAAACAAAAATAAGCTTGCTAGAATGGTGGTGGCTTATCTCTGAGAAGAGATGTGATGGTTGCACTCATTCGCAAGAAGATGATTGAAATGAGGCTCTGAAGGCATTTTTACAATAAATAGGAATGTCAAAAACCCTAGACATCCAAAAAACCTAACCCTAGGAGATGAAGCGCCAAAAGTCATGTGGGCCCCGTTTGGGTAAGTTAGTACATCAAATTCCCGGGGTCATAACGTTTGCATACGATCTCCGTTTTAGGCATATGATAGCTCGTTGGAAAGGTATCGTCGAGGAGATTCATTTTGGGGGATCAATTATGCATTCAACTATCATTGAGAACCTCAATCTTGAAAAACCTTCATATGGGCCCTCAAAATGGCCCGAGATGTTAAAACATGCTAAAAATAGCAAATTGCCAAATTTGCCAGAAAACTATTTTGAGCCAGTCGGAAAAGGTGGGTGGCCATCGATATCCACCTGGATCAATCCTCCCTGCTTAGGAAGAAATGGTCTCCATTGCGTTGAGTTCCCGGGGGAGAGGGAAAAATGTTTGCTGAATCTGCATCTTGGTGAGCTGCTTGCCTTTCTGGAGACGTCGCACTGCTCAGTTTGTGGAAGTCTGTCACGAACCTGTTGAGGTTGAGGCTGTTCAACAAGTCGGGCTGCATGAGAGGACGGTGTGAAAAATGAATCTTTTTTCTTTGCTGGAACCTTGTCGACCTGCCTCTGTTGGATAGAAGGTGCTTGGGGCGAATCTGTAGTGGTTGCAGTGTCCTTCTGTTCCCATTTTGAAGAGATTGTGAAGAAGCTGAATTTTGCAGTATGAGATACTATCTTGTGACACTTTTTAGGTGGAACAGTAGTCAAAACTACCTTTGGTGTTCTGTAGAGATATTCTGTAGAGATGACCCCCTAAAGAAACAATGAAACTGCGGGGTCGAGACTCATAAACAACGTGGCACTTCCACATATATGGTTGGCCCAAGAGAACATCATAGACATAGAGTGGGGAAACATCACATAATACCTCATCCTTGAAGGGTTGGATGCCATATGACAATCAAAATTGCTGGCTGACACGAAGATCTCGTCCTTGGCAAAGCCACCTGATGTTGTATGGCTGCAGGTGTGGTGTTATCGACAATCCCAACTGTTTGACGACCTTTGCTGAGATGAGGTTCTTTTGGCTTCCACTATCAACAATAAAATGCAGTAGGGTCCCCTTCACCCACATCTGTGAATGAAAAATGTGCTCCCCCTCTTCAGGATCTGTTGGTTCTTCTGGTTGAATTGCTATGGTCACGACAATAGCAGTGGGGTCTGTGTCAATGATCTGTCACTTACCAATATTTTCAGAATCAGATTCTGAATCAAGGTTTGGCTCCTTGTCTTTAATCTCGCCCACCAATGACTGTTTTGAGCGACATTCATCGGTGTTGTGACAGGGGCTTTTGCGGAAATCGTACCATTTTCCGGTGTCCTTTGTCTTCCTGTGACCCTTCTTTTCATGTGGCTTGGACTGGTTTTCGGGAGACTGTTTGTTAGGGACATCTTTGTCATACTTTGGTTGTTGTGGATTTGCAAAACCAAAATCTCATTCGTTCTGGTGCTTAAATTTTTGCTCGATTTTAACATCATATCGATAGGCAACACCGAGTGATGAGATGTCCAGAAAATCCATTTCAGTTTGGATGTATTTGTGTAGAGCCGGACATTATTTCAGAACCAAATGTCGTTCAGAGTCTTTGATACCCAACTTGGTGCACAAGGTATGGAAGGTATTGGTGAACTCCGTAACTGCTTGGCCCCTGTCTTGCAGCAGTGTGGTCCATCTCATGTACTGGTCCTCATAGTTTCCAATAGGGTAATATTGTTCCTTTACCGCATCCACAAAAACATCCCAAGTGGGATCGACCCCATATATTTTAGACTCCTCTATGGAACTCTGCTCCCAATAAGTTTCCCACCAATGTTTGAAATGGGGGAGAGCTTTAAGGAGTGTGAAGGTGATCTTTTCTTTGTCAGAAAATTTGTGAACAAAGAAATAACCTTCTAGCAGATTTAACCATTTGTCTAGAGCTTCTGCATCTATCTGTCCTTCAAATACATGAATATCAAAATTAACTTGTACGTTGAAAGGAGAGGTGCCTCCAAAGTGGTCGCTTGATGAAGATGCACCTGTTGCTATCGACAAGCATTGAAGGATGTGGGAAAAATTCTCTATCATTTCGTCCCTCTGTCACATGAGAGCTTGCTCAAGCAACAGGCTGATAGGATTGTCTGCTCCGTCGCTTTTAGTTTCTTCTACCATTGAGGGTTTCTTGGGTGTGCGAAAGTGATTCTCCTCAAGAGAGACAAACTCGAGACCCAACTTGCTATACTCAGACCTCATCGGGGACATGCACTGAAAAAAACGACCAAGAACAGCCTGCTCTGATACCACTGATCCAGATTATTTTCGACATGAAATGAGATCAGAGATATAATAAATAAATGCACATAGATATCACAGATATTCAATAATATAACAAAAATATATCAGAGATGCAACCATAAACAGAGAGATACAGTAATACACGATTTCTATTAATGAAATAAATGTACAGAGACTGTAAAATATAGAGTGAAAGACTCGATAGAATGGTGGTAGCTTATCTCTGAGAAGAGATGTGACGACTTCTCGCATTCGCAGGAAGATGATTACAATGAGGCTATGAAGAAATTTTTACAATAAACAGGAATGCCAAAAGTCCTAGACATCCAAAAACCTAGCCCTAGGAGATGAAACACTAAAGGTCATGTGGGCCCCGTTTGGGTAAGTTAGTACATCAACTTCCCGGGGTCGTAACTTTTGCATACAATCTCTGTTTTAGGTGTATGATAGCTTGTTGGAAAGATATCATCGAGGAGATTTATTTTTGGGTCTCAATCATGTATTTGACGATTATTGAGAACCTTGATATCGAAAAACCTTCCTTTGGGCCCTCAAAATGGCCCCAGAAGTTAAAAACTGCTAAAAATAGTAATAGACATCCAAAAAACCTAACCCTAGGAGATGAAGCGCCAAAAGTCACGTGGGCCCCGTTTGGGTAAGTTAGTACATCAAATTCTCGGGGTTGTAACTTTTTCATACGATCTCTGTTTTAGGAGAATGATAGCCCGTTGGAAAGGTCTATCTGAGGAATACACATTCTAATCGTGGTGAGTCCTAAAAAACGTTGTTTAGGGCCTCAAAATGGCCCCGCAAGTTAGGGACTCGAAAACTAGGGAAAAAACTGCCAAAATGAGCCAGTTGGAATAGGTGGGAAGCCACCAACATCCATCTGGATCAGGGATGGAAACCATTCAAACTTATATATTTGGAAAACACATACTTCTCCTATAGCACTGGAAAAAAAAAAAAGAAAAGAAGAGTAATTCATAATTCAGGGAAGGAAGTTCTAGTTCCTAAGCCTGAATATATGGAAGTGGATGTTGAAGTAAAAGAGCCCAATTGGGTCGCACAAAGATCATTGGAAAGTAGAGAAATAGCATAAGCATTGGCTTATCAAGATCCATTGGTCTTTGAGGAGGAATATATTGCATTGCACAACATGAATTTTAACAATGAATCTAAAAAGTTATTAATTGAAAAAATTAACTTGAAAAATAAAAATTTCGCTAAAAAGTGAAACTCTGATATTGATTTACAAGGGGTGACTTATTTTTAAATATTGTTTATTTTCCAATGGAGTTTAGGGGCCCACATTTGATAATGGATTCAATTCTACTTTCTAAATATTAGTTACAAGGACATTTTGATTCCCTAAATATTTCATGGTAAAATGAGTTCAATGAAACAACTAAATACTTGGAAGTGGAAGTAGAAAAGTGGTTGATCCACTATGTAAATAAGAATAAAGATGTTGAAGACATGTTGCACCAACTCAATTTTAATATTAAGAACATTGAAAAAGAATTATTCAATGCAAGAACTAAGAACGAGACGATGGTTTCTCCCATGCATGAGTATATTGAATCATGGTTAAAGAACACATTGATAATGATAACTGAGTCAGATCAACAAAATGTAGTTACAACTACCACGAAACCTCCATCCAAACAATCTACAAGAATAACTCCAACAAGCAAATGAACTTGAGGGTACTTTCCATCATAGTAAGTCAAGTGGTCATATTATTCATTCTCCCTCTCGGTTAGTAGTCATCTATCCTTTCTTTTTTCAAAATTTGTGAAAACCAAAGACCGACCCCTAAATGTGTTTCCTTTCGAACTTGCAGGTCTTTCTGTATTTTCATGTTCCATAGGATCCCAATCCCTATCCTCTTTGAAGGATGAATTCCATTTACTCTTATAAACATTACATACATTATTATTTTTTTCAAAATCATTTGTATATTTTTTAGGATCCCCAGAGAACTGTTTCAGGGCACTACATTAGTGATTTGTCAGAATTTGAGTTTAAATCATGAGATTTCAAATGTTTGTATCAAAATCTTTTTTTTATTTTTAATGGAATGGTCATATTAATTTTTATACAAATGTGGGACATATTTCTTATCTTGTCCAATGATGTCTCTTATCTTGATCATGCTATGATGGAAATGTTGGATTTTAAATCTTTTTACTTTTATGGTTTACAGTCTTGTATCATATTGTAAATATTAATTTTCTGAACAAGCCTAGTCCTTTCTCAAGAATTCTCTACATGTGAATATTTATTTTCTAAAATCTTAGTCTTTTGTAGATTTTTTTGTAAATTGTAATATATTGAAAGACGAGTTCCACCTCTATAAAAATGAGGAGAGTATTTTTTGTTCCCCAAAAGGTTTTCTCTCGATGTTGGTCATTTTCTCTTGACCGAAAAAATGATTAACAACTTTTAAGATGAAAGGCCTTGAGGTATCTTTAATCGCATTTCGAAGCTTCTAATAGATTTTTTTGTAATATTAGGGAAGTGGTAGATGATATTAATTTTATTTGGTCTTAACTATGGTTGTGAAATATGATGAAAAAATATTTCTAAATGATATTGAAACACATAAAGTATATTACAATCTCGAGTGGTTGTGGGAGATGTTTTGTAATGACTATAGATTTCTATTGAAACTCATAATGTGTAATATCAACTCGAGTAGTGAATATTGGGACATAGTGGCAACTAATCTGAATTTGGCATGCTATGGATATATTTGGCATATGTTGTTGTAGAACCTTAGTTTATATTCCTACTTTGACTATGTCTCTACATTGCTACTGAACCTATGGACCTTTACTACAGAAGTTGTCCAACTGTATTGTGTCAACCAAGATTTGTAAATATGAGACACATTGACCAAAAGCTCAAGCACTACTACAATATGGTTCTTCATGATGAGTATGTTATCAAATTCTTCAATAATAAATTGATTCCCAACATCAATAAATTGTGCATTCTATAGTTACATCATGATATCATATAGATACCTTAATTGGAAGAGTTTTCACGAATGTTATATCTCTTGGGGATATCTCTTTGTGATAGAAGTCAAAACATAAATCAAAATGGAATTTTAATGAAATGTAGTCATCAACTCCAATAAATGTCTTTGTACCACATAATTTATTATGTCTCTTGTAGGGTTAGCATTTTCAAACTATAGTTGACAACCTCTTTTGGATGAATTATTTGTTGAAAATAATTTTTTTAGAGTTAGACAATTGTATTTATAATTTATTTCTTAATAATTATGGATTCCTTATTAAAATAAGTGTTGGCATGGTCTTTTTGTTGAATTTGTAAGATTGTCATAGTATTTATGATAACAAGGTCAGATGCCACAACAATAATCTCATTTACACCATCCTCATTAGTATCTATATTTAGAACATGTAATAATGGAATTATTAGGGGAATATAAATACCTCCCTTAGGATTGACCTCTTATGTTTTTTTTTTTTCTTTTAAAAATAACTTCCCTTTTGCTTAACTAGGGATATAGTTCTAGTTTGAGGTCCAGTTGAATATCATTTTTTTCTTTGAGCTAGTTTTAGCTGCAATAAATCTAATTCCATCTCATTTATTGAATCTATATATCCATGTTTTTAAGATCTCCTAGAATTATCAAGGTGTTTGAGTTGATTGTGTCTTAATACAAAACATGAAATAAGTAAACCCACCATTTTCACGATTGTCTTTGTTCACACCCAATGTTAGGCTCCTCTAAAACTATAAAATGTAAGCATGCATTTCCAGGAAAAAATCTAGAATACAATAGAATCTTGACAAAAATACAAAATATTGTTCCATTAGAAATTATAGAGATATCCTAACATATTCACATAGACTTGATTATAGAAAAAATTTAAGTATAGTTGTAGAAGGTTTTTACCCATATTTGAAGTTTTAAATGGTCATACATAAGGTTTTTTCCCAAATCCTTATAGCTACATCAAAAGGTGTATTCTTCATATTTATTTTTATTATTTTATCATCACCATTGAAAACAAAAGTTTGGTCACAAATCTTGTCCTACTTTTCACTGCAAGATTGCATAAATGGCCACCCTTAGTGGCCTAACCCAATTTACATCAACAATATTCTTAATTAGAAATTTTAAGATATAAATTGTAGCAACCATAATAACATAATAAACATTATATAATATCCCTTATGTCAAACATGAGGATTTGCACCTTTTATCTAATAATTCCCTCTACTTCAATCACATTAAGTCCTAGGACTTTGAAGGATCATCAACTTGACATTAGTTTGAATGAACAATATGGAAATTAATATGAGGATTGCAGGGTTGCAAATCTATCTACTCACAACCCCCAAAGTAGACCAATGGGTATACAAACAACATTATATCAATTTTATGTAGGCATTCAAATCTTTCCACACTACACTAATAGCCACACCTAATTGTTATAGCCTAAATTTCCACCCTATAGGCCAGAGAGGAATTCACAAGAAGATAGAATCCAAAATACATATATTTCCCAAGACTTTCCTTTGTTATATAGCTCTTTGGAGTAGGCTTGGGAAAGATTCTAGATCTTCTATAGACCACTAGATACTCAAATGATGTGAGTTACTAGACCCTTGACATGAAGATCCAACTCATCTCTCTCCTATCACCTTGGAACTCTTCGAGTCTAGAATATTTGCAAAGCCTTTCCTATTGATACACTAGTGATGAGAGAGGGGTAGGTAAGAGAGGAATCCACAAGAAGATAGAATCCAGAATACACATTTTTCCTAATATTTGAGCCCTTTTGGATCCCTTTTGGGAATCCTCATGAGACACATAGTAGACAACAAGTGAGTCCCCTCGTTGGTCACTAGGGTCTTAATAAGTGAGGCTCTACACAAATTCTAGACTTGAAGAGTTACGAGTTGATAGGTGAGATATGAGTTACATCTTCGTATCAAGGGCCTAAGAACCATTAAGAACCAAAATGTTAAGAACCAAATATCAAAATAGCATAAAAATGTCAGAATAAGTACTCTACGCCTTGAAAAAGAGAGAAATTCAGATAATAAGATTATAATTTTTTCTTCAAAACATTTTTCCTTAAACATTTCCTAGTATAGATTAGTTAGGTAGTCAAATGTGGAAACAAATTCTTCTAGGGATTCCTACTAAATGACAAGCATAGGATGGCTCTTTCTCAAAACATCCAGGGATATAGTTTCAACTTTCAATTAGGTTGTTTTTTATCCTTTGTCGTTTTATTTTTGTATTCATACAAAATAGCATCCGATAAAAATTATTGAAGATATGTGTTGATGCTTAGGATTTATCCACACTAGTGATGCCATCCTACCCCCAAGCCATGATCGTAGGTACTTGTACTTGGTGTGTAATTGTGACAATTTAGAACTATTTGCATACATTGTTGATGGTAATGATTTCTTGCATCAAACATCTTCTACCTTCAAGTCATAGTCTTAGGTTGATTCTATATAAGTGTTTTGTCCTTTCATAAAGTGACTAATGATGATTTTTTCTTGTTGCAGTTAAGATCATTTTGAAAATATTTTCTCATGGAAAATCTACCAATAAAATAAATGCCAAGAAGAAATCATATAAACAAACATTTAAAAATCTCGGAAAAGAGTTCTCTAAGCATATAATTCTTGAAGGAAGGAACTATTTAACAAGCTTAATGGTTTAAGATTCTAGACATCTCATTGTCTAAAGTACCTTTTCAGATAGACTTCAATGAAACTATTCCTAGAAACATTAAATGTCTGAAACTTTAGAATATTTCCATTTTCCATTGGTGAATGGCCCCTTGATAATGAAGTGTGCTCTACCTTTGGCTTAGGTCCCACCACTTAGGGGTATCTATTTTTTCAAGGAGTCGCCTCTATTGGTTGCATCGATACAACATGTCTCAAGCAGTCTCCAAGGGATTTTGAAGCTGGGTTTGAGCATTGTAAGTTCTTTCACTTGATAACAATCAAGTTGACAACTTGCGAAAATTTGTTACTTCCTTATGCCATATATCCTCTTTTTTTAATTTTCACTTGTGATGGCAATAGATTGTTCCCAAAAAGGTCTTGTTGCTATATTAACATTATATTTGGGAGTTTGTTACATGTTGAGCATTCATAAATTTAAGGGTTTTATCTATCTACCACTATAATAAACTCATGTAGACATGCATTTAGATTTTAGTATGCTATAGGTTATGTTTTTGCTTGGATATTTTTTTTCTCAAAACATTTTCCTTGAACATTTACAATGATAGATTAGTCAGGTAGTCACATGTGTCAATGTATTCTTCTAGGGTAGTCACATGTGGCAATGAATTCTTGTAAGGATTCTAAGATGACTCTTTCTGGAAACATAAATGGAGCATAAATCACTATACCCTAATGTTCCTAACATATAAGGGAAGCCTTCCACAAGTCAAAAATTTAAATGAAACTCAAATTATTATTTTGGAGATTGTTTTTAGTTTGTTACATGTTGAGCATTCATAAATTTAAGGGTTTTATCTATCTACTACTATAATAAACTCATGTAGACATGCATTTAGATTTTAGTACGCTCTAGGTTATATTTTTGCTTGGATATTTTTTTTCTCAAAACATTTTCCTTGAACATTTACAACGATAGATTAGTTAGGTAGTCACATGTGTCAATGTATTCTTCTAGGGTAGTCACATGTGGCAATGAATTCTTGTAGGGATTCTAAGATGACTCTTTCTGGAAACATAAATGGAGCATAAATCACTATACCCTAATGTTCCTAACATATAAGGGAAGCCTTCCACAAGTCAAAAATTTAAATGAAACTCAAATTATTATTTTGGAGATTGTTTTTTCTTTAGGATTTTAAGGGCCCAACATCTTATGAATTCCAAATTATTACAATTGTTTATTTTTTCTTATATATTGGAACTAAGTTGAAATAATGATAATTAGTTTCAAATTAAAAATTATGAGAAAATTTGCAAAGTGACTTTGTTGGCAATTGTTTAAAGTTTGTACATTTAAGATTAAAGTTTTCATGCATTCATTTATATCTCCCTATGTGGAGATCAATATATTTTTTCCCCAAATTATCAATACAAAACAATTTTACCATTCTTGCAGGTGAAAAAATGAAGAATTATTTATTGATTTAATATTTAGATGTGATGTAATAATACTATAATTTAGGTTTTATTGTAGAACTTCATCATTATTTGTCTCAAAGTTCACTTTTCAAATTTTTATATTAATGTAAAATTTCCTC
>CBVK0103658835.1:0-11012 GCA_900067695.1 Picea abies | reverse complement strand
CATGCCCTCTTTGTTGCTCACTTTCCTCTCTCAAGCATGCTCAGAAAATATCTCTAACTCTCCTCCCGATGTGCTCTCAACATCCTCCTGAAGGTATATTTTAGACAACACAACACAACAATGGTCATAAGGCTTTCCAACAAGTCACCAAAAATGTTTCTCAAATTAGATATGGAGAAAGTCTATGATTGGTTAGAATGGGATTAGATTCTTGCTAGGAAAGCTAGCCATCAAAGGTAAAGTAAAAACAATTTTCTATACTCCAAAACAAAGCCTTGTTGAGTAGGAAAACATAGTAGTTTTTTCATCAGACTCCTAAAAATAATTTATTTACTACAATGGGCCTCCCACTAGGATTCCCTTGTCAACTTTAAGATAATAATGTCCAATAATAATTCCTATCACACATAGGTAGAACACTAAACACAATGATTGAGTTGGGTTTTATGCCCTAAAGTTGCCTCTCGTTGAAGAATGCCAAGGATTCATGAGGGTGGACATTATTATTGCATAACTATGGATATTCTTACCTCGTTCTAGAGCCAATAAAACAACACACACATATAACACTGAACATCATAATTGTTGTAACAAAAAGTGACCCCCTTCAAAACATTTTAGCAAAATAAGTATGGGGAGAATGAAGGAATGCCTAGAAAAGACATTCTAGGACTAGTATACAAGTTATTACTAATGAAGAAGGTGATTTGGATGGTCCACTTGACATAGAACATTAAGCTATGTTTTTTGTACTTTTTCAACCTATAGGTATAGTTGGGGCCTTGGAATCTTGATTGTACCACATGAATTTTGTTTTTGTTACAAAAAACACATCATCCATCATTGCTTATATTCAATGTAGCCATCATTATCTCATTATATACTATGATCCTCTATGATTTGGTTTTGTTGATGATATAGGGTCTCAAACGAATAGTAGTTTATAAGTAGAAATGTTTGGTAAAGACTTCCAAATCACACAATGAAAAAGTATATGTTGGTGGAAAATCTTAAAGAACAATAACCAATTTATTCTTAGAATGTAATACATATATTGTTGGCTAATTGATTATACTTTGACGTTAAATATTGAAAAAAGAGTATATTTGAGAAGGGTTTTGGGAGAACAAAACTTAGATAGGGTTGGTTCCTTAAGCAAAGTGTTCTAAACTAGAGCCTTAAGCACCAATTTTAAGTAGGGATTTTCCAACAAATTATTCAAGTATCAATGTTGCTTTGGAACTCTTGCACCAAGACTTTTGAAACAAACATGACTCACATAGGTACAAAAGAGTACTAACAAGTAAGCAACAACATGTTTTGGAAAAAAATGGCAGCAACTCATAGAATAGATGAGTGATATCAAATAGAACAAATCCTCATCAACCAAACCTATCCTAACTTGGTACCTAAATTCAACACTATAAATTATTCATGAAATTTATAACTTTTATGTTCAAACAAATAACCCTATTAATTTTATACTGGTGGCTAACTCCATTGGTATGTTTGACTTTGAAGTTATGAAGGCTAATATATATATATATATATATATATATATATATATATATATATATATATATATATATATATATATATATATATATACTTTACAACTTTTAAGACAACGGTCTCACATAATTTGGATATACCAGATTTATTTTAATTTTTTTCCTCCCTGAACTTGAATGTGAAATAAAAAATGCCATATGTGGTGAAAGGCACAATTCATATAGAAAAATTGATATATAGACCAGTTACATATGTTGATATATCATTGGTAGTTCATTTTTTTTTTAGTTAGCTAGCTCAAAGAATTAAAACTAAATAATGCAAAAGCATGGGAAGTCACAAACTAACAAATAATTTTACCACTCAGCATAAGAGGAGATCACTTCAGATTGGAGCAGTGAAATTCTACATGTTCCATCAGATCTCCACGCTTATGATTGATCTATAAACTATGGTGGATATTAAAATGAAATAGTTTGTCACAACATATATTACAATATTCTAAAATCTCTTATTATTTTTTGTTTTACTTAGATCCCATATTTAATGTTACTAGCTTAATGCATGAAATACTAAATAAATTGAAACTGAAATGAAAGAGACCAGCAAATAACACATTGTTGGTTACTTCTCTCTTTCTACCATTCTTGGGATGACCCAGGTTCATATCTACTATGGTTTCCAACAAAACCCCCTAAAACTATCGCCCCCCCTGGTAAACTAGAAGGCAATGCAGTACACAGGGTGCACTGCACAGTCTCACCCGAGATAGTTCTTATGGGTGGATGCAATGCTCGGGTGCTTGCAGCCTAGGAATGAGTGGGGATACGGGATTACACTCTATGATTTTCATTCATTTACTCTAACATTCATCTATATTTCACTTCTGTCATTATTATTCATGCATGTAGATACAATCAGATCTAGCTAACCCATTTATGCATTCATCTAATATATAACCATTGACACTAAAGAAATAAACAATAATCAATCCACAAAACACATGATCTACCGTGGTTCACCCCCTCATGGTCTATGTACACAAAGATTTGGATGCTTTTCTCTTTTATTATGTTTTTTTCCAAAATTATAGCGTTGCATGCTTTACAATCCTCGATTATTTGGGTCAAGATCTATAATGAGGTGGACTAGATCACACCAAGCTCCTCAACCTATGATCTAACCCTCAAGATATACCTTATTTTCTCTCTCCATCTCAACAACTTACAAAACAATCTCAAATGTTTTAGTCATTCTTACATTCCAACTCTCCCCCCCCGACCTAGACCTCCTAGGTACCTATTTATATTTATTTTTGTCTTATCAACCATTACATCCTCTTACCAAAAATCTAACCCTAACATGGTTAGGTCTTTTTGCATGCATGCCTCACATGATTTGCTCCTCTACATGCACATTTACCTTACACTTGTTTATTTTTCTGCCAGTTGTCTTTTCCTTCTTTGTGCTTTATTCTCCAAAATTAGTCTTTTCCCCAAAATGGGTCTGCGACCAACATGCCCCCAACACTAACATGTTGCTCATCCTGATCCACCTAGGCACTACGCGCTCCCTTGATAGCCTCTACTAGACTATGGAACTTGTCTGCAAGTCCCTTTCCTCGTGTTTAGACCTGTGCGGAATTTTCTGTGAGGGCTTCTATGTTCTACACTGTGACTTCCTCCTGAACTATGGTTGTGCATTATGTCTATGCCTGCACCATATTATTCTTCTTTGCCTCCAACTACATGATCATTTCTATTGCTTTCTCTTGGAGGGGTTCCATCTGTGTCTATATCTCATGCTTCTGCGCTTGTGCAGTGTTTAACTCATCCCACAATATCTTCATCTCCTTTAGGTCCCTTTGGGAACTTTTCCTTTGTTGCGTTGTAACACTTCACAGTGTCTACTACAAATTTCGTGATAAATCCTGCAACAATACTATCTAACTAGAAATCTACTACGCACATAAACTTGTTTTCAACTTTTTGTAACTACACAATCTCCATAGAATTCCACTCTAGGTGTCTGATCCGATTTGTAGGGTGGTTTTATTTCAACCTCAATATCCACTCATGCAACACATGCGGGAAATCACATAAATATACTTCATGCAAATCGGTAAATACATACTTGTCCAAATATTTGTGCGGTGTTAACTTCAGGTTTCTATTATCTTTCTGCGCAAATTCCAACTCCTTTGTTTTCAACCAGCTCTCGATCTCTGCCTTCGTTGGATTCCAGAGTCTAAACATCCCCTTCTATATTTTCATTCTTTTAATGTTTCCTCACCAGATCTGACATTCTTTTCACGATTTTTCAACAGATCTCATTCACTCAATCCCATTTTGTTCCAATCGAGAATGGAACCATTTGTTGATTACTTCTCTCTTGCTACCTTTCTTGGTATGAATCAGGTTCATATCCACTATGGTTTCCAACAAAACCCCCTAAAACTATCGCCCCCCCTGGTAAAACAGAAGGCAACGCAGTACACAGGGTGCATTGCAGAGTCTCACCCGAGATAGTTCTTATGGGTGGCTACAACACTCAAGTGCTTGCAGCCTGGGAATGAGTGGGGATATGAGCTTACACTCTATGATCTTAATTTATTTTCTCTAACATTCATCTATACTACACATTATGTCATTATTATTCATGCATGTAGACACAATTAGATCTAGCTAACCCATTTATGCATTCATCTACTAGCTAACCATTGATAGTAAATAAATAAACAATAATCAGTCCACAAAACACATGATCTACTGTGGTTCACCCCCTCCTGATATACGTCCACAAAGATTTGGCTGCTTTTCTATTTTATTAGGTTTTTCTTCCAAAATTATAGCACTGGGCACCTTACAATCCTCGGTTATTTGGGTTAAGATCTAAAATGAGGCAAACTAGATCACACCATGCTCCTCATCCTATGATCTAACCCTCAATATCTACCTTCTTTTCTCTCTCCAACTCAACAACTTACACAACAATCTCATATTTTTCAGTCATTCTTACATTCCAACTCTCCCCCCCCCCGACCTAGATCTCCTAGGTACTTATTTATATTTATTTTTGGCTTATAAACCATTACATCTTCTTACCAAAACCCTAACCCTAGCATGGTTATGTCCTTTTTCATGCGTGCCTCACATGCTTTCCTCCTCTGCATGCACATTTACCTTGCACGTGCTGCTTTTCCTACCAGTTGTGTTTTCCTTCTTTTTGTTGTATTCTCCAAAATTAGTCTTTTCCCCAAAATGGGCCTGCGCTCAACACACATCATCCACACAATGAAAACTACATGTACCCTAGGAAAACCCAACATGGGAAAAATCTAGGTAGAAGGTGATGTCTATGCTTTGCACTTTTATTCTCATTTATGAAATGCAAATACAAAGAAAGGGGCACTCACTATGGAGTTTCCATGGATATTGTGGCCAGTATGGCTATTATAGGATCTTCTACTTCCTTTGTTATTCTTCAATATCCCACCCCCACATGCTCTACTCAACTATGGAACAATAATACAATAAGAATGGAGCCCTGTCTTTTCATAGGAGCCAGGTATTTAACATAGCCTAATAGTCATCTAAGGTTAGGGTTAGGGATTTTGTATACCTCAACTCCCAATTAATGTTAGGGTTTTGGTATCTCTAGAATATTCTTGAAGTAAAATCATGACCATCTCCACATGTGTGATAGTGGAAGTTGACATGGCATCCATTTAGTAAAATGGTGATCAATATGATAGGTCAAGTTGCAAGAGGCATAATGTCTGCATACAAACTCCAATTGAGTTAATATTCACACCCTTGGAAAACTCTCAAATTGTAGAATAGTGTCAAGAGGCTAGGCATTGAGCTCACAAATGTTTGACCTAAAAATGACCATTTAAGGCCTCAAATGGACTCTGGAAGGTTTTGGACCTCAAATGACCAAAGCGGAGCCTACCTCTTAAGTGCTCCCTACAAGCCAATGGTTCTAATGTTTCCATCAAAAGAGTACCAAAATAGATGAAAAATTATATAATAATCCATTATGAATCATACCTCCCCATTTAGGGAGGATTTTGGTCCCAAAAATATTTTACTGAAGGAGGTGAGGAATTGTTTCCTCTACCTTTTCATTGGAGTGCCATTTTTCCTTGCTTGGAAGTTGTCCCAAACCAACCTAACAAATTTCATACATCCCCATCTGGTTCTTTTAGACCTCTTCTATAGAAATGTATCTTCTACTAACTTTACCTGAGCTTGCAATGCTAAGTCCTCTATGATAGGTAACACTTTCTCATTAGTTTCTTGGTCCAACATGGAAGGCTCCTAGAGTTTTATATTCTACACATTCACTACTAAGTAAATGTGCATATATGGGGGTAGACTAAGTCTATAAGAATTATCACCCACCTTCTCCAACACTTCAAGAGGACCATGCCATAGATCCTTGATATTGTTACTAGAACCCTATAACCTTTCTTTGTTTATATACAACCAAACTCTATCTCCCACCTTAAATGCTTTCTCAATTATGTGTTGATCATGTAGGCCTTGTAATTTTCTTGTGACTTCTTCCACGTCTCCTCTAATTGAAAATGGATCTACCTAATCTTATCAATGATTTTTTCAGAATTCAATGCTTCTCCTATGGTATCTTGTCTCACTACTCCTTGTTTTCCATATACAACATCTATGGGAGAAGGTGGAAAATACCCAAATAAAGTTTCAAAAGGGGACTCACTAGTAGAAGTATGGACGTTATTTTGTAACAATGTTGAATATAAATCAATTTTTCATCCCAAGTCCTTGGATGCTTATGATTATAACCCCTCAAAAGTTGAACCAATGCACTATTGATTACTTTTTTTTGTGTATATGTATATGGATGGAAAGTTGTAGATCTCTTCAAGTTGATTTCCATCTTCTCCAAAGTGTAGTACAAAAGTCATTGAGAAAGCTAGTATCTCTATTTGAGATAATGCTCCTTGGAATACCAAAGTGCACCCAGACCTTTTCAAAGAACATGTTTGTTGCATCTTGTCCTTTAATGGTTTTTTAACAAGGAATGAGAATGCACATGTTGCTAAACCTATAAACTACCAAAAATAGGTAGTCATGTCCCTTCTTGTTCTTGGAAAACCACCCACAAAGTCCATGGAGATGCTCTCCCAAGTTCTAGTAGGTATAGATACAGGATGGTATAAACCTTAATTTTTGTTATGAGACTTGTTGGTACAAAAAAGTATGCATCCTCTAATAAACCAAGTTACATATTCTTTCATTATATGCCAATACACATACCTCTGTAACTTGGCAATTGTCTTTCCAACATCAAAATGCCCTGCAACTTTGGAGGTGTGAGTCTCTTTGACAAGTTGCAATATTTCACCTTTAGGAACACAAATCTTGCCTAGCTTGTAGAGAAACACATCTTGGAGATTATATTCAACCTTACTATCACCTTCTTCTACATGAAGTTGTAGCCATTTAAACACCTCTTTAAATTCATCCTCTTTTGTGTATGCCTCTTTGTATGCATCACAGGTGAAAGGTTCCATGTGCATAAGAGTTTCCAACGTTGTGATCTTGGATGTGGGTGGCCTTGAAATCATGTTTTACAACTTATTAGTGCTAACCTTTGTATATTTGATGATTAGATGAAATAATTGTAAAAACCCCATCCACTTGTACTAAAGTCTAAAGGAAATGTCAATTGGAGGAGTTTTTTGGGCATACAGAGAAGTTTTCCAAGATCCTAAAGAGTTACCACCTAAGAGGGAAGTGGATCATGATGGGATTTTTTCAATTATTTCATCTAATGCGTTGGAATCAAATAGATCATCCACCTTTGTATTCTTTACTCAGATCTTAATATTGAAGGTTCTAGTCATCTCCTTCTCTAACTTGGGATGGGGGCTACTTAGATTCACCTCCTTCTACATTGTGGTGTAGATAATATTTTCATCCATATCTAGGCTACTCTCTACTTAGTTGCTTGAATCCATGGCTAGCATGTTCTTCTTCTTGTCATTCTTCTTGAGGTTCTCTGGATTCAATGTCAGATGTAGCTTCTGACACTTATATTCGATGTGACCATCCATATTAAAATGGTTACATTGATTGTTTTGATCCTTGCACTGATATGCAACAATTGTTTTCTTCTTGTCCATTCATTCCCACTTCTTATTTCCCTCCTTAGACGTGCCTTGGTGATCTTTCTTCTTGGAACCACTTGATTGTCCTTCAGTTTTACTTATATTCTATAGATATTGTGCTTGCACACAAGCCTCATAAAGTGTCCTAGGTTTAAATAACATCTTTTGATTCCTTAAATGACTATGTAAGCCTCCCATATACTTGAGTAGTACATCTAGGTTCTTGGGAGGTATAACCAACATAATGGCCATTTTTTGAACTCAATGTGTCAATTTTTCACATTCAAACTTATGTGACTGATTTCAGATCTGAAAATTACTTCCTAGTGATTCAACAACAAACCCTAGTTGTTATCACTGAAAAATTTTACACCGAAATTATTGATTGAAAATTATAGCAGCGGAAACAATCAAGATCAAAGATGAATCATCAATACACACGAGACACAAAATTTATGTTCTGTAACTTTTGTCAAATTCATAAATTCTGAGGGAAAAACCAACTCTCCTTGCTGATACAAATTTACCAAAAATTGAGGACAACCTTGTCCTTTGAAAAACCAAAATCAACAAACCAAACCTGAACAAAATTTGTTGCAGCTACTGAACTATAACATTCAGCTACATAATCACCACTTCCTATAGCAATTGAACTACCACCTACGGATAAAGAATCACCACTTCCTATAGCAACAAAACTTCCACCTGTGGCTACATAATCGCCACTTCCTGTAGCAACCAAACTGCCACCTGCGGTTGTAGAAATTCCACTTCCTACAACAACCGAACTACCACCTGCAGTTGAAAAATGGCCACTTCCTATAGCAATTGAACTACCACCTATGGTTGTAGAAATGCCACTTCCTGCAACAACCGAACTATCACCTGCGGCTACAAAATCACCACTTCTTATAGCAACTGAACCATCACATGAATCTATATAATCGCTACTTCCTGCAACAACCAAACTTCCACCTGTGGCTATATAACCACCAATTCTTGTAGCTACACAATCGCTATGCCTCCTAGCACAAGTGTTTACTCACTTATGCTAACTCCATTATATCACCATGAGATTTGTCACAATCTCTCCTCTCCTTATATAGGAGTCTAAAGAGTGAGTTTAGGAACCCCTTCTAAGCTCAACAATTAATTAGAATATTGTATTCCTCTTTGTGGGTGTGAAACCCCAACACAAGCCTACAAAGCCCATCAACTTTCCCATGAGGCCCTAGTCTCATTCCAAGGGTGTTATCACTTAAACGAAAGGATGATATCGTGTCAACGAAGATTCCCAAATTTCTGACACCATGGCCCCTAGTGGGAATACCTCCCAAAACTAGAAGAAATCAACACTCCCTGTTAGCGAGGGAGGTATTCTCCACCACTCCTAGTTTGTCTCTGAAGTAGACAAACTTCCCCTTTACTAGGGGTTTAGGGAGAATATCTGCAATATGCTCATCTGTGGAAATGTGTTGGAGCTTTGCAACTCCCTTTTGCACCATGTCTCTGATGAAGTGGTATATGATCTCAAAGTGTTTCAATCTATCACGAAACATTGAATTCTACGAGATTTTAACACAACTCTGATTGTCACAATGAATCAAAGTAGGCTTCAACTCCTGACCAAATAACTCTGCAAGAAGATTTTGAAGCCAAATAGCCTCGCAACTCACCAAGCTAGATGCCATATAATCTGCCTCTGCTGATCTGAGTGCCACGAAATTATGTTTCTTGTTGTACCAAGAAACCACTGTTGATCCCAAGTTGAAAAAAACACCAAAAGTGCTCTTCCTTTCAACTACACTTCCTACCTAATTTGATTCTGAATATCCATGCAGCCTTACTCCATCACCTCCAACATATCTTAGAAAAAATCCAACTATACCTTGAAGGTACTTGATCACATGTTTTGTTGAAACCCAATGCACCTGCCTCAACTCTACCATGAACTGATTGTGTTGATAGAAAAACATATATCTGGTCTGGTATTAACTAGGTACATCAATGAGCCAATAAACTACTTGTACATATTGGAATCCACCAAGTCTAAATATGAAGGCCCTAGTGTAATCATAGTGGTGTTCATAGGTGTAGTCATGGTGTAGTATACCTCCCCCCCCCACTAACTCTCTAGCTACCTTACACATGGACTTATTGTCCATCATCCCAAATCTCCTCAATATCTCAATTGCATACTTCCCCTTTTCGAGGAAGATCTCACTTGGTTGTTACCAAATCTCTAATCCCAAGAAGTAATGCATCAATCCAATATCCTTCATCTCGAACTCTGAAGCCAATTCTTTCTTGCACTTGATAATGAGCTTCTTGGCTCCTGTGAGAAACAAATCATCGACATATAACACCGATATAAGAGGATCCTTACCAACCTATAGGAGATATAAGTTGGGGTGTGTCACTCTTGGTGAAGACCAAGCTATGAAAATATCCATCAATCCTCGAGTACCATGCCCTAGATTCCTACTTGAGTCCATACAAGGTCTTCTTCAACCTACACACATGGGATTTCCTAACATGTACCTCAAATCCTTGAGTTTTCTCTATGTATACCTCCTCATGAATCACACCATTGAGAAATGTTGTCTTTACATCCATATGATGTATCTTCCACTTCATAACCAAAGCGAGAGAAATAATTGTCCTGATGGAAATATACATGGCCACTAGAGAAAAGGTCTCCTCATATTCCTCTCCCTCTTTCTGGGAGAACCCTCTTGCCACGAACCTTTCCTTATACTCCTCGATACTGCCATCTACATTATGATTGACCTTATAGATCCACTAGGAAGTCACTATAGACTTTCATTTTGGTCTCAGAACTATGGATGACACATCATTCCTCATGATAGATTAGTACTCCTCCATCATGGAATCCTTCCAAACCTACTGGCCTACTACATCCTAAAAATTGTAAGGCTTAGAGTCAATGATGTTTCTCATAAGGGCCACATAGTTGGAGAATATCTATTGAGGCCTACTCTCCCTGAAGGTGCCTCTGGGTGCTCTGTGACCCTCTGCATCCTTCAAAGTATCTTGAACCCATCTAGGCCTCGTGTCCTCATCAATATAAGGATCCACTGGATCCACAAACTCCTATGAATCTTCATCATGGTTTGAGGGATGCTCCTCAGTACTAGATGGACCCGTACTCTTCTCAATCTTTGGAGCCTCCTACTCCTCACCACCTTTTGTGATCTCACGAGACCTCATGAAAGCCAAGTCATCCTTGAATATGACATCCCAAATAACTTCAACATATAAAATTCCTTGAATATAGATTCGGTAGGCCTTTGAAGTCTCGATGTACCCCACAAACATGCCCTTTATC
>CBVK0103658826.1:0-15258 GCA_900067695.1 Picea abies | reverse complement strand
TGTCACTCATCCCTATCCTTCTCCAAAATTAATTTCTTTTTAATAATTAAAAGACTCAATTCCCTCACTCCCCCAAAATCACTCCTTAGATTACTCCTAAAATTACTCCTTAAATTACTCCTAAAATTACTCCTTAAATTACTCCTTAATCACTCCTAAAATTACTCCTTAAATTACTCCTTAAATTTCTTTAATTTTATTATTTAATTCTCTCTTGTTATTTTTATTTTTTTTAAACCCAAAAGATAAATGTGGTTTTTAATCTTTTCAATATATATATATATATATTTATATATATTTTTTAATTCTAGCTTTTATACTCCCACTCTTTAATAAAATTTTATTTCTTCTTTATCATTTAAAGGCCATGGGTTTCGCTTAATTTATTTCCCTCGTTATTTTACCCCCTTTACTTTTAAGAAGACTTTAATTAACACCTAGGTGGGTTTTAGTTTACGCCCTAGGTTTATTTTTGTAGGACCTTTTCTTAGGGCTGGTCAATTTATCTTAGATATGTTTTAATTTAGGTTTTGATTTGAGCAGGGCGACAATTTAATTAGGGGAGTCGTTTTAAGAATTTTATCAGGCGTTAAGGTCTTAGGGTCATATAGGTTGTCTCATCATCATCATCCATGCGACGTGCCCTTCAGGACGCACTACGTGCTCCAAGGGTGCCACTCGCCTCATTTGCTTCTGCTGCATGATGTGCCCTTCAGGATGCACCACATGCTCCAAGGGTGCCACTTGCTGACTTGCATTTCTTTGTGCGACGTTCCCTTCAGGATGCACCACGTGCTCCAAGGGTGCCACTCGCTAACTTGACGGATTGGTAGACTCTATAACCCCTGGAGTCAACAGTCCGCCAGGTGAACTTGTGGGAGACTAAGGGCTCTAAGGAATAAGGCCCCCGCCTTATTGCGCGCCCCTTAGAATCATCGTGAGCGACTGTCACAGTCTGCCCTCATGGCATCGTGGATCCTCTCGAACTAGGTAATCGTTAACCTACAGTTAGAGCCATGGTGGGAGTGCTAGTAGGCTGTAGCAGGGATAATATCCACCCCTCTCCCTCAATCTCTCTGGAACTCGTGTGTGGCCCCTTTACTCCATATTTGAGTCTGGTCGGCAAGCTATCGTCAGCCTACATCATCAACCATCATGTCAGATCATGTCAACAACATATCATAACATCAATAGCATCTCATCAAAACAAAAAAATATCACCGTGAATGAAACAAATCAAATAGCCCACTCCCTAACTCAATCCGGAGTCCAAGGGAGTTCCACTGATGCCTCTGCATCCTCAAGGTCTGAAACCCTGCACACTCAATGAAACTGAGTCAGTAGCACCTGTATACAGCAATAGTAAAACATCCTGTCATCAATCATGACGCATCATCATCAAGGTTAAGTGGTTCATCATCATAAAATCCAGATCACTTGCGAGCAAGTGTCCTCAAAGAATAAGTTTTGTCAGTGCGCCAGAGTGGGATGTTACATATACCCCCTCTTGGTGTAAACTTCATCCCGAATTTTCTTAGTATAAATGCCGAAATAAATGTACCACAATATCGTAAGTACCATAGTATCATAAGTCTATAAACAAAATGGAAACTGTTGGCGCATATCATATGCGTCCTCCCAGGTCGCCAAGTGGGGACTATAACTGTGCCACTGGACCTTGACCTGATCTACCATTCGACGTCGTAACTGTCGAATGCGCTGATCTAAAATGTGGACTGGCTCAGCCATGAGCGCTCCCTTTTCTGATACATGGAAGGAACTCATGTCAATCATGTGTGTAGGATCACTAACATAATGTCTCAAACAGATACATGAAAAACATCATGCATACACCTCAGAGAATCAGGCAAGGCTAGTCGATAGGCCACGGGCCCCTTTCTCTCCACAATCTCGAAAGGTCCCACGAACCTAGGAGAGATTTTAGCTCTCTTTCCAAACTTGATCAAACTCTTATATGGTTTAACCCGTAAGAAGACTCGATCACCGACCTCGTAACTACGGTCGACTTGGTGCGCATCGGCATAACTCTTCTGTCGATCCTGCACTTCCTTTATCCTTTGTCTTATGGTTTGCATATACTCTTCCATTTCTTAGATCACTTATGGTCCCACCAGGACCCTATCCTCAAGCCGATCCCAACTCAAGGGAGTCCGACATAGTCGCCCATAGAGAAACTCAAAAGGCGCCATATTAATGGTGCTCTGGTAACTGTTGTTATAAGCGAACTCTACTAGAGGCAAAAATTCCTCCCAACGCTTCTGTTGGTCCATCACGTACATGAGCAACATGTCTTCCAAGGTTTGGTTCATACGCTCTGTCTGTCCGTCAGTCTCTGGGTGATATGCAGTACTAAAATTAAGTTTAGTTCCCAAGGCCTCTTGGAAACTCATCCAAAATCATCCGGTAAACACCGATCCTCGGTCGGATATAATCCTCTTAGGCACACCATGTAGCCTCACAATCTCACTGATGAAAACTCTCACTATGTCAGGTGCCTAATATGTCGTATGCACTGGAATAAAGTGAGCACTCTTTGTCAGAGTGTCTACTACTACAAAAATCGAGTCGTGTCTCCTTGTCGTTAGTGGCAATCCAACAATAAAATCCATCAAAATGACTTCCCATTTCGATTCCGGAATGGTGTGTGGTTGAAGTAATCCTGCTGGGTGTCTATGTTCTGCCTTTACCTGCTGACACTCTAGACATCTAGCCACAAAGTTGACTATGTCGGCCTTCATTCCTTTCCAGAAGAACAAGGACTTAAGGTCTTCCCTCATCTTCGCAACTCCCGGGTGAGCCATGTAAACTGCTCTATGAGCCTCACTCATGATCAACATCCTCAACTCATCGTTTGGCAGTACATAAATCCGACCTCTAAACCTCAATAACCCATCGCTATCAAAGAATATCCCTGAAATCGTGATACCATCATAGTGTTTTGCCCTATAAAATCCTCGACTTCCTTGTACCACTCATCGTCATGCTGTAAAGTGAGAATCTTCTGATGTAGATTTTTTTGAAGAGGCAACACCGACAAGATGCGTGGCCTCTGACTCAAAGCATCTGCCACTCAGTTCACTGTTCCCTTTATGTAAGTAATCTCGAAGTCGTACTCGCTAAGCATTTTTGACTAATGTCGTTGTCACGCGTTCAGGTCGCTTGCATAAAAATGTGTTGTAGTCCACAATGATCAGTCCTTAATTCAAATTTTCATCCAACAAGGTAGTGTCTCCAGACTTTCAAGGCATAAACAATGGCTAATAACTCCAAATCATGCATTGCGTAGTTTTCCTCATGCCTTCTTAGTTTCCTCGAAATGTAAGCAATCATTTGTCCATCTTGCATTAAGACTCCACCTAAACCTTCCTTGGATGCATTAGTGCATACCAGGAAGTCTACATCCATGTCAGGGACCTTTAACATCGACGTTGTTGTCAACAACTCCTTAAGCCTCGTAAATGCTTCCGTGCATTTCTCTGTCCACACAAACTTCTTTCTTTTCTTATGCAACTCCGTGATTGGACCTGCTATCTTCGAAAATCCCTTGACAAACCGTCAATAGTATCCCTCTAAACCCATAAAACTACGCACTTCTATGAAATTCGTCGATGCAGGCCATTCCATAATAGCCTCAACCTTGGCTGGATCCATGGCGATACCTTCTCCGAAGATGACATGCCCTAAGTAGTGAATCCTGAGTTGATAAAAAGAGCATTTGGACAACTTCTCATACAATTTGTGCTCTCGCAAACACTGTAGTACCAAGCACATGTGTTCGTCATGCTCCTTCGTCATCCGAGAGTAGATCAAAATATCATCCATGAATACTTGGACGAACTTGTCCAAGTACTCGCGGAACACCCGGTTCATCAAACTCATGAATACCCCTGGGGCGTTTGTCAGTCCAAAAGGTAAAACAATAAACTCATAATGTCCAAATCTCGTCTTAAAAGCAGTCTTAGGTATGTCATCCTCCTTGATCCGTAACTGGT
Organism: Picea abies; assembly: GCA_900067695.1. Classification (NCBI taxonomy): domain Eukaryota; kingdom Viridiplantae; phylum Streptophyta; class Pinopsida; order Pinales; family Pinaceae; genus Picea; species Picea abies. The sequence goes on along the minus strand of CBVK0103658826.1, from coordinate 11,245 downwards.
GATACCCTAATTGAAAATCGATCTTGGAGAACACCGTCGCACCCTTCATTTAATCGAACAGATCGTCAATTCTTGGTAAGGGATACCGATTCTTGATCGTAGCCTTGTTCAATTGACGATAGTCAATGCAAAGCCTCCACGATCTATCCTTCTTCCGAATGAAAATAACTGGTGCACCCCACGGAGACACACTAGGACGTATCAATCATAGGTCCAACAACTCTTTCAGTTGCATTTTTAACTCTTGCGACTCCGGGGTCGACATCCGATAAGGCATTCTCGCTATCGGTTCAGTCCCCGGTTTCAGGTCTATAGTAAACTCCAATTCTCTTTCTGACAGCATCCCAGACAACTCCTCTGGAAATACGTCCACAAACTCCTTCACCACCGGAAGGTGTTATAGACCTTCTACTACTCCCTTTTCGTTTAGCGCAAGTATCGCATAAATTTTGCACCCCTTGCCCATACTCTTCCGTAACTGTAAGGAAGAGATGAACCTCAGGGATACTCCTTGGTTTCGTCCTTCATCATCGACTAAGCTCAACCATTTCGTCTTACAGTTGAGTATCACCTCGCGTGATTCCAACCAATCCATGTCGATTATGACATCATAAGACCCTAAGATCGTGACGTACAAGTTGACCCTCGTGACAAACTCTCCCAGGTTAAGGGCATAGCCCATAACCTTTCTTCCAACCTTCTGTCTGGCTCCCGAAGCCATCTCCACAAAGCTAAACTCATCCTGAACCACTTCCTTCTGGATGACATCGTGCAAGGTTTGAGGCATCAAAACACTTAATCCCTTGCATGCAGGCTGCCGTTAAGGCCCAACATGAACCTACTGACCTTAAACTTCTCCAAGTTAAGGTGCGGAGCTCACCAAAATAGCGCCATAAAATGTGCCTCGTACTCGAGTACCTTACGATCTCCCTGTCGTAAAGCGTTGAACTCATTGAGCTGACGCTCAATGAATTCCTCTGAAAGGTACCTCTCCCAGAACCATTCCTCGAACAATCCCCATGAAACGTCTTCAACGGCCATGTTCAACTGCGGCAGGAGCGTCTTCCACCATAGAAGAGCACTCCCCTTCAGTTGAAAGACCACCATGCATACCTTCATGTTGGAGGTATGATCGCGAAGTGTGAAGCACATCGCCATATTCTCCAACCATGCCTTGGCGGTTGCACCATCCGTGGAACCAAAGAGCTTGGGAAAATTTCACCTTCTCGATTTCACGGTGAAAGCTACCTATAACGTCCGGTGCACGTGGCGGAACCTTAGCAGGTGCCAGTGCCCTAGCCTCGTCTTTGGCCAATTGGTTGATCAATGCCTCAGGCATGCATCGAAAAACCTCATCAACCCCATGACATCGCCAACTGTGATCTGCTCCTATTCGAGTACATGCTCGCCTCCCTAGGGGTTAGACCCCTCAGGCATGGATGTTGCTGGAGGCATCAAACCTCCTCCCCTAGCACCCCGTCATCTTCCTCTGTGGTGTCCTCTAACCATGATTACTGTGCACACAACAATCAACTCGATCAGCGACAGAATAATCAACATAATCATGTCAACGGAACCCGTAGTGAATCCCAAGTCGCGGGTCGAACCCGCTCTGATACCATATGTAACAACCCCTTTATCTAAACATCATTGAGTGAGTAAAACAAGGAATAAACATTATTATGTTAAACACAATTATCTTTACAACCCACTCCCAAAAATTTCCTTTCAATTTATTTTATTAATTTTTCTTTATTATTTAAAAGATCATTGATTATTAAACAATACCCACACCAATTACAAATTAGTTAATTAATAATTTCTTAGGCCTAACACACTAAATAAAAATCTATCTAGTAATCCATACCACTAGTAAAAAGTAAGTATCTATCTAAGGTGTAAGCATTTATCCACATTACCTAAAGATGCACAATTTGCGCCTTTAACATAATGTCTAAAACAAAGAGTCATAGATTTAATTTCAGAATTCATTAATAAAATCATTAATGCCATTCTCTATCTAATCGTCAATTTAAGTTCCATTATAACACATATTACAATCTCAGGACTCCACCAATTATTAACATGACAAGACTACCAATTCTTGCAATAATTATTTCTAAAATAAAATTTTAAATTACTCATCAATTTTTTTTATTTTTATTTTAAAAACATCATAATGAATGTAATTTCCAAATTACACAAAGTTACACAATTAGTCAAGGATTATTAATAATACAACTTTTATTTGAATTTGATGATTAAACTAAAATCTATGCGATAATATCAATATAATAAATTTTGACTTTGTTATATAAAACCTTAAAGGAAGTCATTCAATCCATAATTTTTTTCCTTTCATTTACATAACTTAATCAATTGTCCTTTTCTTTTGTTTTATAAATTCATTAATTATAAATAATTCAATAAAATCATTGACGGGAAGATTTTATTATAACTCATCAATTCATAGCATATAGTTCAATATACAAACCTTAACATAAATATTCAATCCATTTTGCGTTTATGTAACTATATTATAGTATGTCTATATATAGAGAGTGCATGATTAATCAAGGAATGGTTCGATGGTATTAAAGGAATAAGGTAATTAATTTACCCGTAAAGCTCTAAACTAGAGATTACTAATCTCGTTCCAAAAAAATGGTAACCTCTAAACTCATTTAAGCATCTACCAATTATCGTTACTAACTAACTGATTCATAGCCTATATTTACACCAACATTCCAAGTCAAGGAAAATGAACTAACTTCTAGTATAAGATTACAATCACCACTTCTCATAAATCAATTAATTCCACTATAATTTACTTTAAGATCACTAGGGATCTCTTCGGATCCACAACCACCAATGGTCTACTGAGAAAATTTACGGTTTAAGTCAGCCACGTCCAGATCGCTCTCCATGCATGGGGCCTCATCCATAATGTCGATTGTATCAACATTGGAATATTACTAGAGGTGACTGTTTAACATTAGGTTTTTTATTTTTTATTTTTTATTTTTTTAAAGAACCTAAACCACCACTTGGTTTATCGATTTGTCAAGGTGGATCAGTTCTCTTCAAGATTTTTCTTATCTGGATAAGTAAAAAGATCGTCGAATGTCATCACCATCTTGAATTCTAGGGCAGCAGGTCTCGATATTTCCTCATGGTTGTAGGATCTATAACACTCATGTTTATTCACTCTATGTAAATGGAATATCCGTAAGGAATTCCTCAATTGCAAATTAAATATTGAGAAGAAATACACTAATGTCGAGAGAGATTCGTCACCAAATCCTACTATCTACTCAATCCTAAATAGGATCAAAAAACAACAATAAGGTTTATTCCACAAAATCGAAAAATAATACATGAAAAAGGGTTGGTCCATATTACTGTCTTATCATTTTTAGAGATCAAATATACTGACCCCACAATTGCATGGAATCTTGAGTTTGAAATAAGGTATTACAATATCAGAAAGAGGTTTACGAATTCAAAACTTAAGTTGCTCTCCTCTCATCCCATACCTCAAACACAAGGATATTCTGTTCAAACATTTGAGAACATGATTACATGTAGATTCACAAACCCCAAAATATTTTGGGTTCAACATGCTCTTTAGAAAATTTCTCATAAACAAACCTCTGGCACTATTGAGCTTATAATTGTCACTAAGTCGAAACCACTCTTGTGAGTGAATTTAATTCGAAAATCCATTTACTGATATGGAAAATTTTTGAGATAATATGAGCATGGGTTGTGATTCAAAGAGAGAATTAAAAACCCACATCACAGTCAATGGAAGAGAGAGAAACATACAGGTTTAAAATATCCAAGAAATTCTAAAGATGACAGTAGCCCGAGACCAGATCTATCTCAATGGATAAAATTTATTCAAGAACAACTATGCATGAGTGGATAAAGCACATCAATTCCCAAAAAAATGCAAAGGTAAAGATGCTAGTTCGGAAGGAGAAACGTAGAGCTAAAAGCCCAATATCTCAGCAAACACAGTCATTAACACATTCAACGCAGATCAAGTATGCCCAACATCTCACTAAGACGCAGACAATCGAACGCCCCACAGAAACAATGATTCAACGCATTGATGACATTACGCCCAGCAATAGATTCCCCCCATAGATTCAGCGAAATACAGACACGGAATGCAACAATCATGACCATAACCTCCATGTCAACGATTTGTCCACAAAAATGAAAAACAAAATGCTGAACCAATCAGAGAAACGAAACACCACAATGACAGTAAAAACGCAGATCAAGCCCAGATTAAAACCCCGTATCTACAATGCATACCCAAAAACCCCCAACAAAATACATTCTTCTCATGGCCAAAAATGGCAGTAACAATTTCAACATTACCAGAACCACTCACAACAACCTTGCAGAAACGAAATTTGCTAAATATACAAATGCTAGAACAATCTCACAAATTCAACATCAATAACATTAAATTGCCGAAAGTAAAAATGCATTATACTTCATCAGTTAAAATCATACCATTGCCTTTCGCTTTCCTCGGATGACGTCCCGAGCTCCGTGCCGCGTCCCACTCGCTGACCGTAAAAGGCTCACTGGTACCTCCCAGCCAAACACTAGGGGTACTCTACTTCCCCCTTAGCCCCCCGAGCAGCAAAGCGGCCACACAAGAACCAGAGATAGACTAGCGTCTCATCTCGCCTCCACGGCTAAGCTACCACTCCAACACAGCTGAGATAAACCCAACTCCTCACAAGAAATCCGTCAAGCCAAAATTCAGCAGCGTAATGTTATGCTAACCGTCTCCCCCTTTTCTTCCTTCCTTTTCCTTTCTTTTATAGAATTTTGAGACTCACCTAATTTCCTAAATCATTAATTAATTAATTTTCAATGACAACCCTCTAAACATTCTCCGCCATCCAACTGTCACTCATCCCTATCCTTCTCCAAAATTAATTTCTTTTTAATAATTAAAAGACTCAATTCCCTCACTCCCCCAAAATCACTCCTTAAATTACTCCTAAAATTACTCCTTAAATTACTCCTAAAATTACTCCTTAAATTACTCTTTAATCACTCCTTAAATTACTCCTAAAATTACTCCTTAAATTACTCCTTAAATTACTCCTTAATCACTCCTTAAATTACTCCTAAAATTACTCCTTAAATTACTCCTTAGTCACTCCTTAAATTACTCCTTAAATTTCTTTAATTTTATTATTTAATTCTCTCTTGTTATATTTATTTTTTTTAAACCCAAAAGATAAATGCGGTTTTTAATCTTTCCAATATATATATATATTTATATATATTTTTTTAATTCTAGCTTTTATACTCCCACTCTTCAATAAGATTTTATTTCTTCTTTATCATTTAAAGGCCATGGGTTTCGCTTAATTTATTTCCCTCATTATTTTACCCCCTTTAATTTTAAGAAGACTTTAATTAACACCTAGGTGGGTTTTAGTTTACGCCCTAGGATTATTTTTGTAGGACCTTTTCTTAGGGCTGGTCAATTTATCTTAGAGATGTTTTAATTTAGATTTTGATTTGAGCAGGGAGACAATTTAATTAGGGGAGTCCTTTTAAGAATTTTATCAGGCGTTAAGGTCTTAGGGTCATCTAGGTTGTCTCATCATCATCATCCATGCGATGTGCCCTTCAGGACGCACTATGTGCCCCAAGGGTGCCACTCGCCTCATTTTCTTCTGCTACATGACGTGCCCTTCAGGATGCACCACGTCCTCCAAGGGTGCCACTCGCTGACTTGCATTTCTTTGTGCGACGTGCCCTTCAGGATGCACCACATGCTCCAAGGGTGCCACTCGCTGACTTGATGGATTGGTAGACTCTATAACCCTTGGAGTCAACACTCCGCCAGGTGAACTTGTCGGAGACTAAGGGCTCTAAGGAATAAGGCCTTTGCCTTATTGCATGCCCCTTAGAATCATCATGAGCGATTGTCGCAGTCTGCCCTCACGGCATCATGGATCCTCTCAAACTAGGTAATCGTTAACCTACAGTTCGAGCCACGACGAGAGTGCTAGTAGGTTGTGGCAGGGCTGCTATCCACACCTCCCCCTCAATATCTCTGGAACTCATGTGTGGCCCCTTTACTCCATATGTGAGTGTGGTCGGCAAGCTATCGTCAGCCTGCATCATCAACCATCATGTCATATCATGTCAACAACATATCATAACATCAATAGCATCTCATCAAAACAAAACAATATTACCGTGAATGAAACAACTCAAATAGCCCACTCCCTGACTCAATCTGGAGTCCAATGGAGTTCCACCGATGCCTCTGCATCCTCAAGGTCTGAAACCCTGCACACTCAATGAAACTGAGTCAATAGCACCTGTATACAGCAATAGTAAAACATCCTGTCATCAATCATGATGCATCATCATCAAGTTTAAGTGGTTCATCATCATAAAATCCAGATCACTTGGGAGCAAGTGTCCTCAAATAATAAATTTTATCGGTACGCCAGAGCGGGATGTTACAGTAGAATCCTACATCGAATAAATGTAGCCATAGATGGTCGACAAGCTAACCACCAGTCCTTGGTGGTAGAAATCGAAGGTAAAATTAATAACACTCGAATTTCTATTCAAATTGACCATGGAGCTACAATAAATTATATTACTCTTGATGTAGTAGAGTCAAATAAACTTAATAAACTGAAGCACACAAAATCATGGTTTGTACAACTAGCAACAGGAACTAAAAGGAAAGTAGTTGAATTTATTTTTTATTTTGAGTTCGTCTTAGATGGTCAAAATATAAGGACAAATATGAACATCCTACCACTACGATATTATGATATGATTATCGGGATGGATTGGTTGGAACAACACAAAGTAGTACTAGATTGATATACAAAGTTACCTAGCTATAAAGACGATTTTGGCACTGCTAGAATAGCCCACGGTATAACAAAACCAGTATCAGTCAGACAAGTTTCAATGATGCAACTCAAGAAATGTATGAGGAAGGGATGTCAAGTTTATGCCATCCAAGTGACAAATCTATTAGAAAAGGAGGATAAGCCAAAGCTAGAAGACTTTGTTGTCCTACGTGAATTTAGAGACATGTTTGTGGACGAGATACTAGAATTATCACCTAGAAGGGAAACAAACTTCTCCATAGACCTACTACCCGGTTCAGCCCCTATCTGAAAATCACCTTACCAAATGAGTCTACCAGAACTGACAGAATTAAAAATACAATTACATGAATTGTTGGACAAAGAGTATATCAGACCGAGGGTCTCACCATGGTGGGCACCAGTGCTCTTTGTTAAAAAGAAAGACGATACTCTAAGACTATGTATCGATTATAGACAACTGAACAAAATTTCTATTAAGAACAAATACCCCTTACCAAGGATAAATGATCTGTTCGATTAAGTAGGTTGGGCCAAGATCTTTTCAAAGTTGGATCTATGATCTGGTTATCATCAAGTTAGGATAAAAGACAAGGACATAAGAAAAACAACTTTTCAGACAAGATATGGACACTACGAATTCATAGTCATACCTTTCAGATTCACTAACGCACCAACCATGTTTATGTGCCTGATGAACATTATTTTTAGTCAGTACTTGGACAAGTTCATGGTAATGTTTATCGACGACATTCTAGTCTATTCCAAAATGGAAGAAGAACATGATGAACACTTAAGGATAGTTCTGCAAATGTTGAGGAAACACAAACTGTACGCCAAATTTGAAAAGTGTGACTTTTATCAAAACAAAATACAATATCTAGGACATGTAATTTCAGCTGAAGGCATTGTCATAGACCCGAAGAAAATAAAATTCATTATGGAATGGCTAGTACCTAAGGATGTAGTGGATATCTAGTCATTCATGGGAATCACCAGATATTACCATAGGTTTATAGAAGGGTTTTCCAAGATAAGGTACCAAGTTTAACTGGTTAGAGAAGTGTCAAGACAGTTTTAACAAGCTGAAAATATTATTGACAACTACACCCATATTGAAGGTAGCAGACCCAGATAAAGACTTCACCATATGTGTTGATGGAAGTAAAGAAGGACTAGGTGGTGTCCTAACTCAGGAAGGACATGTTATTTGTTATGAATCCAGGAAGATAAAAGAACACGAGAAAAATTATGTCACTCACGACTTAGAATTGGCAGGAGTAATACACACCTTAAAAATGTGGCGACAATACATAATGGGTAGGAAATTTCTACTATTGAAAGATAATAGCAGGGTGAAATATTTGTTTAGTCAACCATATCTTAATGCAAGATAAACAATATTGCTAGTCTTCTTGAGCAAATTCGACTTCAAGGTTAGACATATCAAGAGTAAGGCAAATAAAGTAGTAGACACTTTAATCAGAAGAGTCCATGGGTTATTTGAAATAAATATCAATAGAGAAGAAAGTGATCTAGAACAAAGAATAAGAACGACAAGTATTAACGATGGAGATTACACTAAGATAATGACAAAACTACAAAACAATACCACAAAATTAGACAAACCAGATCTAAGAATCAAGAAGGGACTATTATGATTTAAAAATAGGCTTTATATACCAGATTTAGCAGAGTTAAAATTAACAATTTTTTATGAAGTGCATAAGAAACCATATTCTGTCCATCTAGGTTCCCAAAAAACAATAACAGTCCTTAGAAAAATATTCTATTGGCCTAATATGAAGGGTGAAACAACAAAGTACTTGGCTAGGTGCCAAGATTGTCAGGAGGTTAAGGCTAAGCACAAGCATCCAACCAACCTATTACAATCATTACTAGTACCAGAATGGAAATGGGAGACCATATCGCTAGACTTTATAACAGCTTTGCCTAAAAATCTAAAACAAAATGATTCTATCATGGTTGTAATCGATAAACTCAGTAAGTCTACACACTTTATTCCTGTAAAGTATACTTTTAAAGTTATAAACATTGTTGAAATATTCATGGAAGACATTTTTAGACTGCATGGTATTCCTAAAATGGTGATTTTAGATAGAAACGTAAAATTCGCATCCATTTTTTAAAAGGAATTTATTGCAGGGCTAAATACCAATTTGAATTTCAATACGAGTTATCCTCCACAAACAGATGGACATACCGAAAGGACAAACCAAATCATATAGGATATGCTCTACATGTATGTAAGAACAAAACCGAACAAGTGGGAATACTAGCTGCACTTGGTAGAATTTACATATCACAATGGGTATCAAACTTTGGCTAAGTTGAGGCCTTTTGAAATACTATACAACAAAAAGTGTATGACTCCAATTAGCTGGGATAACCGGGCTAAGATACTCATGGTTGGACCAGAGTTGCTCCAAGAAATGGAAAATATGGTAAGGAAGTTACAAAAGAACTTGAAAGAAGCACAGGACAAACAAAAGAACTATGTAGATCATAAAAGAAGAGACTCCAAATTTCAAGTGGGAGACCATGTTTATTTGAAGGTCAAAGACCGAAAAAGCTCGTTGAATTTAGGGAACTATGCCAAGATGGCACCCAGGTTTTGTGGGCCCTTCGAGATACTAGCTCGAATTAGACATGTAGCATATCAACTTGCACTTCCAGCTAATCTAAGAATTCATAATGTATTTTATGTTTCTTTATTGAAAAAGTATATTAATGACCCTACTCATATGATTGATTGGAACTTGTTGCAGGTGGAACCCGAATGCAAGTTCCAGGTGGAACCCCTGCGCAATCTGGACCATAGAGAAATAACACTTTGGAATAGATCCATTGCTTAGGTAAAGGTACAATGGAAGCACTTTAGTCCTGAGGAGGCTACTTGGGAGTTGGAGGGAGATTTGTAGAAATCTCATCCAATCCTGTTCCAAGAAATGAACAAACATTGAGGACAATGTTTTACTAAAGGGGGAAAGGATGTCACATCCCCTAAAATAAAATATTTTTGAAATTTAAATTTGTTGGAAATTTATTCCGTTTTCAGTAAATTCAAATTTGGAATTTTTTTTCCATTTATGGAAATTCCAAATTTCGAATTTGATAATTGTAATTAATTGTTATGACTATTGGGCAGAGACCTGATTTGACCCAACTAACTATTTGACTATGACACTTGTATGAAAACATAATAATTTATATTTATTGTAGGAGGAAAAATGGATCAACCATGTTAAATTTACTTGACCATGACTCCATGAGTGGGGAACATGTTGGAACTACCTCTAGGTTGATTGTTACAAGTGAAAAATCAGTGATTTGGCCATTGGCAGCCACTGAAAATTAGGGATTTAGAAAGCTGCAAAAATTCCCAAGGGAGGGAAAAGACCTAGGCAAATTGATAAATAACATATCTGAGGAGGCAGGACGTTGGCAAGTATGCTGGGAAAGGAGACTATTGATTGTCTTTTCCTTGTTGTTCTAAACACTATGTGAGTGTGAGGCAAGAGAAATCTGCTGGAATTGAAGGACATTGTTGTATAGGATATTTCAAGTTTGCCCTCATGGATTCATGGTTAGGCTAAGTGGCAAATGGGTGTGGTGAGTTCATGTTGAATTTGAGAATTATGAGTAAAGAGGGGAACCTTAGTGTAGCCCAATTCGAGAGTAGTCATGAGAATGAGGGAGGGTTCGACTTCTATGGGGTTTTCAAGAGATATGGTTTATGGTTTATGGTTTATGGTTTTCAAGAGATATGGGGTTTATATGAATTACCACAATATGATTCAATGTTTATATGTTCATATGTTTTGATGACTAGCATAGTTATGCATGAATGTCTATATGTTTTCTATATAAACAAAATCATTTGTTGGGTATGGGGAATTGAGAGTGATGTGAGGGGGGGGAAGGGCCATATGAGCTTCCACCTTCATGTGGTTGGCCTGGTTTAGTAGAGGATAACTTATTATCAATACAAAGAGAATATTGTAAGTTCCTCATATCAACCACTATCGCCCCGCCTTGAAAGGCTCTGTCCTTGAAGTAGGATAAGGGATTGGTGCTAGACATCAAATTTGTGCATTAATCAACAACAAATCATATTCTTCATTAGGTACAGTACTAAGAATTTTGTTTATCATGAATATGGGGTCTTCTATAGCTTATCATTGTAAGTCTTTTGTATCATATCATTGTTTTTGGAGACTAGAAAACTATCAATTTACTTTTTTTAAAACCTACCAAAGTCATCGTTATAGAAAAGTATGTTCGTCGCAAACATGGAATTTTCATCGCAAGACATTGGTGGG
>CBVK0103658780.1:0-12356 GCA_900067695.1 Picea abies | reverse complement strand
TACCTAATTTGAAATTATAAAGAACATGTATCATATACTATATTATACAAAATAAAAACATATAAAATATATAAACACATACCTCTTATTTTCAACAATTAAATATCATTCATCTTCTTCCTCGTCCATTTCAACATCTGTATCAAGATCTGGTTCAAAATCGATATTGGTGAAAGGCTCATTCCTATCAACATCATCATCAATGCCATTTTCGCTATTATAGTTATCGATATCATCAATGAGATCGTCGTCTCCTACATTTGGATGATCAACCTCTTCAACTTCTTCATCTGACACATTGACTACATGATCCACCTTCTCCTGATCTTCATAATCATGATCTTCTTCCTTGTTATTATCTTCATCCTTGGCTACATGATTGTACTTTACTGGTCTTCCTCTTGGATCATATCTAACAACGTATGACCAACCTGCTTTACCAGGTACCATTGAGTAAAATACTTGCTCACATTGACTTGGAAGAACATAAGGCTCTGTACCCAGTTCAAATGCTCTTGTATTAACCATGGTAAATCCATTATCATGCTCAATAACAGTTCTTTCAGGATCAAGTTCATGCATTCATAGCCTGTACCATTTAACCTCAAACAAAACTATTTTAAAGGAGTTAAAATCACACTCAATTATATCCTCCAAATGGCCATAGTACCTATTCTCAGTTTCTTTTGGATTTCTGTAACTTCTAGAGGAAATGTTGGTGACCTTAAACATTGCAATTATCTCACAATTCGAAGTTTTCATCTTATCATCCAACATTTTGATACGAAATTTACGACCATTACACCACATAACCTTGTGATGTTTCAACTGCAACATGGACAACAAGTAAAAATAAATTGTGAATTAATAATCCTCATATAGGACTTACTAAATATTTATTTCAATAATTAAACTAACCAAATACATCGAAAAATTGGGAAAAAACTAGGAAAATGTGGGTAACAAATTTAACTTGCCTGTTTATCTTTTAAACCAAAGGCTAAATCAACTTCCCTTGATGTAAGATCAGGAAATTGATCTCGATGACGATGCACTGCTTTAATAATCTTACTCACCCCTTCCCATGATAACCTACTGAAATATTCTTCAGTATATTCTATCCAATGCTCCATCCAATCAAGGTTGTTTGCAATGTATAAATGTAAAGCATCCCACTCTCAAGCAACTATATGATAGCATAACAATTTAATATCATTAATTAGTTATTGTAAATAAATGAATAATTTAATAAATGTGTAATATATTAAATCTACATCAACATCTAATAATTACCTTTCACAGTCCTCATTTTACCTTTCCCCAATAGGACCTCCCATTCAAATTTGTTGATGGAGTCGAGATGCCAAATGCGAGGCACATTCATATTTTCTACTAATTTAGGTATATATTGACTAATATACACCATGAATTTATATACCATATATCCTTCAACCATAGAACCCTCCAGGCATGCTCTTTGTCTAACAAAAGCCTTCAGTGACTTCAACTGCCTCTCCACCATCCACATCGACCTTGTGTGCACTGGTCCACATAATTCAATCTCCTCAACTTGGTGTATGAGGTAGTGTTCTTGTGCATTGAAAAATGTTGGAGGTAGATACTATTACATTTGACACATTAGTCAGGGAATTTCTCTCTTTCAATACCTTATATCTTCTTTATGGATTTCTTTTGATGATAGCCACCTACAAATGTCGATGCAATAAAATAATATCAAGGCATACATAAATTTACAGATAAAAGATAATATGTCAATAATTTCCAGTACAAATCACATAAGAAGTACATTTTCCTTATAAAACAATACTTACCTCATGTATTTTCCAAGTACATAAATAATTTGTTTTATGTTGTTGTCAAAGTCGTCTGGGAGAGATAAAGGTAGAACATACTGTAACAAAAAACAAATAATTATTATTTGTTTCCAAAAAATGCTTACCAATAAACAAATATATTATAACCTACTAATTACCTTAATGAATGTATGCCAGTCATGTGTTTTAACCCCGCCAAAATCACCTTTTTTAGTTAAGATATTTTGTATGTTCGACGAAAACCCCGTCGGAAACCTAATTTTTTGAATGACCTCTTTTACAATATTGCTCTGTTGCTCCGTCAATAACCAAGGAAGACTAGTATTTTGTTCACGACCATCGCCATTAGAATTAATAATAACACTTTGTAAGGCGTGATTAGCTTCTCGGATGTCACAACAAATCTTTCCAATTCTCTCTTTGTCAGTCCTTCCATCTTATATTTGTCATAACAATTCTGTTATGTTCTTCCCGATATGCATTGTATCAAACAAATGAACTATTTGTAGGTGCTCATAGTATGGAAATCTATTGAAATGCATCGAGTAACTTTTCATTCCCCGTGGAAGCCCATTCGTGCCGTAACGACATTCATGAATCATCAACAAATTGAAATTAACACTAATTAATGGGACAAAATGAAATTAATACTAATGAAATTAACCAAAGATTTATATAATAGGTCATACATAAATAGTTTGTGTACCTTGACGATTTCTAATATATTCCAACTTCCATAGGCGAGGTGTTATTCTTCATGGTTTTTTTCATTTTTTGTCTTTACCATTGAACTTTGTTTTGTCTGTAGTTCGATAACTATGGTTCTTAGGCAGAAAGTACCTATACTCATCAAACACTTCCTTTGCCAAACTCCTTGAACGACGAGTTTTATCCTAGGACCACAAATTGGGCATGCAAATTTACCCTTTGTTTGAAGACCTACAAGATATATGAATAAATGTAGCGTCAAATTAGAGTCACAATTTAAAATAATGAATGATTTTTTCAATAAATATATATAATATTAAATCACAAAAATAAAGTAACAATATACCACAAAAATGTGTTAACCCGGGAGCATCATGAATTGTCCATGATAGTATTCCATGGAATTGAAATCATTTTTGCCCTATTGGTCTAGAGATGTCATACATAGTGATGCCAACCCATAACTTCAACAACTCATCGATGAGAGGCTCAATATATACGTTCATATCTTTAATCTGGTACCTACCTGATTGGTTCAACCTACTGCATGATTAATTATACGTATCTAGATGTCGTGATATATAAAAGAAATAACTACCATGCACGAAACAAAGAAATGAAATATTTTTTCATGCTTTAAATCAAATAAAAGATAATTAAATACCTGGAACAATCATTGCCAACATTGTGTGCTCTCTCTTGATCGACATCCAAGGAGGAAGATTATTGTTTATGTTTATAATAAAAACAGGCCACACTGAATACATAGAACGAAGCTATCCAAATGGATTGACACCATTCGCTGCCAACGAAAGTCTAACATTACGAGTTTCTTCTTTAAAAATTGGCCACTTTTATTTGATGTAGTTCAATGTAGAACCATCTGCAGGCATTCAAAGAACATCGTCTCGACTTTTGTTCTTTGCATGGAAATCCATAAACTGTGCTATACTTTGGCACCTGAACAACCGTTGGAAACGTGGAATTATTAGAATATAATGAAGAACTTTGCGAGACACCTTCTTTAACACTTTATCGGTTCGATATCTACTTATTTGACATTATGGGCATTCATTTTCTAATGCATATTGTCCATAATATATGATATGATCATTAGGACATGCATCAATAGCATGATAGTCCATCCCAATTTCTTTTATAATCACGGATATTTCTCGATATGTGCATGGAAAAATATTTGACGTCAATGATAGAACATCACCTAACAATCTACAAAATTCTAAACAATAAGTCAATGTAAACAATATTAATCATCAATATATCATCCAATATACTAATTTACAAATTAGAAAACAATAGCAATATAGGGAAAAAATGAACCTTTTAAGTATTTGTGAACATGCAGGCATAAATAATTAACAAATTAAATAGCTTAGTATCTGTGTGAGACATGTGTTTGATAAACCATTCAAAACCTTCAGGTTCACCAACAACAATATAGCAGATAAAATATTTTTTGTTGAGCCTTCATAAAGAGGTTGACGTGACTTCTCAAGTAGAGGATCAACATCATGACTATCATCCTGGTTGTCCTCATCCATTAGGGCAAATGTGTCTTGGATCAATCTATGTATCTCATCTTCCTGATTTGAATCACTAACATTCTCTCCATCCATATCATCATTAATAACTTGATCAGCAGCTTCAATATTCTGATCTTGAAGTTCATCTCCATGTAAAGTAGTATTTCTGTTATTACTTGGCAAATAACTATTTGGAGGTCGACACTTTGGGGGCATCAGCTATATATTTAAAAACAACATAGAAAAGTTAGTGTGTATAGAAAATATAAAAATCCCGATAATAAATATTACTAAAATTCATGACATACTGATTATTACAGAGAATACATTAAATATTGAATCCTCTTACCAAGGGACAATATTCATAACCCCCTTCGGCATGCCCCTTCTCCCTACAATGTCTTTGGGTTGTTGTTGTTATTAAAAGTCTTCTATTTTGCAAGCAATCATAGCAAGGGCAATAACATTTTCCATCACCCCTCGCCTATAATGCCTCTCTTAACCGAGAAAGCTTCCTGTCATTTTCGTTCATTGTGACAAATCCTTGTCCTGACAAGTAATTGTCTGACCTACACCATACCAAACATTAAGTTGTCAATTTTTTATATTTTGGCTACTCCTTTCGATTATGATATGTTTATTTACAGCGACCTACATCTTTATAATAAGGTCAATATCTTTATAATAAGGTGATCATATGTGTAGAGGATCAACATCATGACGACATAGATAACATCTTTATAATAAGGTCATGTGTACAAATGTTTTCTTTATATAATAACGACATATATACCTAACATAAGATTAGGGTTAGTGTTTATGTATCTTAATAGTCCCTGCTAAAGCAGGGAATATAGAAATCAATTACTATCATTTCACCGATCAGGGTTGAGTTTCAAGAGCAATTCCATATCTTTATCAATGAAAAGAGAGAGAGATTATAGCTACAATTGAAGGGAAAAGGGTATGTGGATTCCATAAACCTAAAATATTATGGAATCCACATACCTTTTTCCATAGAATATACTAACTAGATCCAAAAACGAAAGACATGAAATATGGTACTACACATATTATAATATATTATCAAGGAAAAAACAAGCTAAATGCAATTTGGACATTTGAAAAAAAAATTACAAGTTAAATGAGTACATCAATAAAAAATAACATACTAACCTTGCAAGTTTAAAATCCGAGCTATGTAGATCGAGAATTGAATTTGTTCAACCGGTGGGTGACGGAAAAAATAAACAGCTCAAACAAAAGCCAAGAACAGTGTCGCAATTATAACAATTGTGTCGCAAAGTCTCTTAAAGTCACGTATATATAGATAAAATAGTCTACTAGTCGTTAACACTGACCAATGTGATAGGCAAACTTTTCGTCGCTATTGCCATGAAAGTTCGTCGCTATAGCGACAAAAATCCCGCCCTATTTAAAAAAATAATGAAACTAGTGGAAGCGTGGAAAATTTGCGTGGAATAATCCGCCCATATGTAGTAGTGATAGACCTATTCCTTTCAAATTCAACCATCAATGGATTCATCACCAAGAAGCAACGGATCTGATCCAAACCACTTGGAAAACTTGGAGCCTCGACACACCAGTTTTCATATGGGAGCATAAACTCATTCTGGTCAAGCAGGCTCTAAAGCGATGGGTAGAATCTTCATTACCCTCCCTAGCTGAAAAGAAAAAAATCTTAAAAATCAAATTGGACAATCTGCAAAAGCACTCTAAGTCTGCAGACATAACACAACAACTTCTAAAGGAAGATTTGGATCTACAATGCCAATATCAGAACACTCTAAAAAGGGAATAAGAATACTGGTGTTTAAAATTCTGTAACCTTTGGCTCAAGGAGGGGGACAAAAACACTAAGTTCTTCATGTTATCCCCATTTTGTGGATAACTAAAGAGATTATGTCTTCAGGTCCTCAAGTTGCAGATATGGAGTGTCGAGAGACTACAAAACCAACAATACGCTTTTTTCACAGATGGAAAACCCACTCACCACCACAGATGGTCATAGTTTTGCAGATGGCATTCACCACACCAGTTGGCTTCCGGAAGGCAGTGGGCCTTGCTCCATGAGGTACAAGTCAATATTATGGTGAGAATCATTTCAATATTTAACCGAGTTGAGTATGTTGTATCTTAGATTGCTCTAGATTTCAAGATATATGCTTGGATATTATGCCTTTTTCCTTGCTTCACCTTGGTGGTTGAGATTGTGCCCTAGTAAGTGGTTTTCCTTGGGGATGGGTTTGTTACTCGGAACTCTCTTAATGAGCCATCATACCATTCCCGACCATACTTACCACTTTCCATCATTGTTCCCCTCCATTTCCTTATCTCTTGGAAGTTTAGGGTGTATTAACCCAAGAAGGGGTTGTCCCTCATTCTATGGGAAGAAGGGGTTGAAGGCCCAGAGGGGTTGATGTTGGGTAAAAGATAAAACCTTGTATAAAACTTCCAGATGCTTCACCCAAGGATCACCCAAGAAAGTAATGAAATGCTTATCTTTGAGTAAAGGGGACCCACAATATAACAAAGAATGCTTAAAATATTAGTTGAAGGATAGGAGGTCTGATCACGAGCTGACCTATCATGTCCATGGATATCTAGTGGTATGACATTGCCATCATCTGGTCACCAAACCGTGGTAATGGCTCTCAGTTGCATGGCTAAGAGAAAGGGGGTTTCATCATGAGACAACCTTCTCATTTCCACTAGGTGTTTGTGGTTAACATTGCCATCATCTAGTCACCACGCCACGGTAGTGACCTTAAATCTCTCCTTATGCTATATTGAAAGAAACTACAAAGAAAGAAAGATAAAAGGCAATTGATGGGCTTGGAAAAAGTGCATTGCGGACGAAGGTATCACACACCCTCTACAAAGTCACCCATGAATGAGACTCTACGACCCCTTGTATGTCATGAGCCCTATGCCCATTGAGTCTTGAACCCAACCACTTCATCCACCTTACATGGCTTAGAGAGGGATCTCTTGGAAACTCTCCTTGACCTAGGGAAAGATCTACCCGATAGGACACCTCGTCAGCCCTCCCATATTCAAGCTTGACAAGTCGCATAGTGTCTTTGAGCAATTAATTGTTTGATATAGTGATCTTTGATGCACATGCTTAGATGGCTTATTTATTGATTGGATTCACTTATCATGATGCTATGTCTTCAGATCCTTGGAGGGTGTGCTCATTTGTCTTTGCAAGACCTAGTTGGTGGACAATTTTGGGAGAACAAGCCTAGATTGGGCTTCCATGGGGCTACAAGCCCACAAATTGGATGCCAAGGGCCCACATGCAAGATGAGAAAGATCAGACTTGGAAGGCCTTGATGATGACTTGGACGACATAGCCCAGCCCTTACTTGCCAAACGATTTGCCCGGGAGGGGAAAAAGGTCCTCTTTTTGAGCTTGATGTCATGTGTGTGGGTGTTAGGGCATGGTGGTGAGATGATATGCATTGGTACTTGGAAGTTTTGAGGTGTTTGAAGCTTTGAACATGAAGGAAGACATTTGGATGCTTGACATGCAGCTTTGGGAAGCCTTACTACCATCCTACATCACCAACGATTTTCTCCTAGTGCCAAAACGTCCCCTAAAGGGGTGACGTCCATGTAAATTAGGGTTTTATTTTTGCAAAAGTGAAATTTTAAATGAATTGTTTAATATTACTTTGTTAAGGGGGAAAGATTAGTGTTGTTGACCCCTAATCTTGTGGTTTACGCCTTAATTTGTGGAAAAAGTCAACTTGGTGACATTTTATATAAATAAGGGATCCTAAGATCTCATTTTAACATAACTCTCCCTCATTGTGAGAAGTATTGGTCTGAAATATTTGCTACACTTGGCTCTATTTGTCTCTTGTGCACTTGTTTATGGCTATCTTGATGAATGGTTAATGTAGGAGTGAGGCACTAGCCTTGGATGATGTTTTTCTAGCTTTTATGGTGGATTATCTTGGCATCTTTTTTTATTTTGGTATGGTCTTTTACTCTTATGCTATCATTCTTTTTCAAGTCAAGGATTGTTGTGCTAGGAGCTAGGTGGGAAGTATAAGGGCATACACCCCCACCATAGTCTTTATCATTTTATTGCTTCATCTCATTGATTAAACAAGGGTTTTCTTAGAGAAGTATAAGGGAATACACCCTCTTAGCTTAAACCCTAACTAGAGAAACTTGCCTTGGGAAGTAAAACGGCTTACACCCCCAAGGAGGTGGCTTTCTCTAGCTCTTTCTTTATTTGACTCCATTAATCCAATAGTAAAGGAACTAGTCATATATTTTTTGCATTGGAGATACAAAATCATTGCTTTGGGAAACAAAAATTTTGATCTTTTGAAAGGTTTCTTGCTTGAAGTTGTTTTGCCTCATAGAGAGGAGTCTTCCCCTACTAGGGCGTCCCCTCTCTCCCACTACTTTAATTGTTGTTACAAACTTTAACCTACATCCATTATGATTGCATAAACCTAGCTACTAACACTCTCTTAACTCCTAAACTAACCCTAGACTAGCTCTCTAACTTCACTCACCTAGTCTACTAACTAGGGCGCATCTTTTGGGCTACTTCTTGGCACTTTTCCATGGTTGATTTTGTTGTTGCATGTCATTGAATGCTACAACCATAAGGCTACAATTTTCTTCATTCCACTTAGATTTGAACTCTAGGGGCTTCAATTCCATTTCTCTTCATCTCCATCTCAATCGCCCTAGGGTCACCGAGATTGACTCCCTAGAGTGACCTAGTCACCCTTGAAGTGTCGGACCTACATCGAGGTGACATTGGGTGTAGGATTCCCAAGTTGTAGCACTTGCTTTATGGTTGGGTCGGGCTTTGCCCAACCTACAACTTGCACTATAACACTTCCAAAACCAATCCAAGATTCGTCAGTCCAAAAATCATGTGGAGAAGATAACATAAGAAGATAGATTCATACTCTCAAGCTTTAAGGAAATTAAATCGATAATCAAAAACCAATTTGAAGCCCTTTTCACTCAAAGTGAGGACACGGACCACACAAATTCCCAGTCAATGCTTGGGAAAATTCCCAACTTGGTGACCAGAGAAGAGAACCATGCCCTCATGCAACCTTTCACTGAAGAAGAAATTTTCTTTTCCATTTGGAGCATTGAGCCTGACAAAGCCCCTGGCCCTGATGGTTTTTCCATCTCCTTCTACCGTCATTTCCAGCACACCATTAAAACTGATTTCAAAAGAATGTTATGCTATATACACAACTCTTCTTGATTAGGGGGGAACACCAACCTATCCTTCATAGTCTTAATGCCCAAAGAATCTAACTCAACCTCTTTCTCTTGCTTTCACTCAATCTCTCTTTGTGATGCCTCTTACAAATTTCTAGCCAAAATTACAGCCACCCGTCTCAAAAGAATACTACCCAATATAATTTCACCCAACCACGACGATTTCACCCAAGACCAACAAATCTTGGATAACATCGTCCTTGTTCAAGAAGTAATCCACACCAACTACAAGGATAAAGGAAAAGGTATGGTAGTTAAACTTGACATGGCTAATACTTTTGACAGGGTTAGACACTCTTTTCTTTTTCAGGTCATGGAACACTTCGGATTTAACCAAAAATTTATTAGATGGATCTCAACTTGCATTATAATCCCTTGGATTTTTCCTCTTGTCAACAGAAGGCCCACAAATTTCTTTCAAATAAGCCTAGGTCTTCGACAAAGATACCCACTGTATCCCCTCCTCTTCATACTAGTAGCAGATGCTCTTAGTACAGAGTTGGAGCACGAAACGGTGATTCGAAACCTTCCTAGCCTCCAAATAGTCTAGACTACCAAGAACATGAATAATTTGTAGTTCACAGATGATACCTTGCTTCTGGGGGGCACTTCTATCATCAACGCTTCTAGATTCAAATCCATCTTGGATTCCTACTTAGACGTTTCAGGAGGAGATGTTAATGACAAGAAGTGTCAAGTTTATGGTTGGAATGCACCACCTTAGACTTTGAGAGCCATCGTGCACATCTTCCAATTTCCTCTTGCAAAAAATTGGTCATCGTTCAAGTATTTAGGGATGCCAATCTCTCTAAAATACCCTACACTAAAGTCTGGCAGCAAATTCTAGACAAAAATAAATAAAAAATCACACAATGGGGAACTCAATGGTTAAGTCCAACTGGCAGAATAATACTAATCAAAGCGGTATTATCAGCTCTTCCAATCTATCAGTGTTCTACTCCACTGGCACCCAAATGCATGTACAATCAAGTGGCCAAAAAAATCAGAACGCTCTTATGGAAAGGAGGTAGAATGACATTAAAAAAAGTCTCATTCGGTCAATTGGAATCAAGTGATAAATATCAAGACTCATGGTGGCTTGGGAATTAGAGAACCAATTCTAATGAACAAATCCATGGGCGCCAAACTGCTTTGGAGATTGATAACTGTAAATCTCACTTGGTGGAAACAAGTAGTGTGGAAAAAATATTTCATAGGGAATAGACTAAAAAGCACTAAACTAACTCCAAAAAGGGACTCCAGTTGTCCAATATTCAAGCTTCTCCTTAGTTCCAAAGAAGCCATACAATCAAACCTAAATTGGATACCAAGCAATGGGAAAAATATCAACACATGGATTGATCATATATTGACCTTTGAGAGACACACAACGTTGGTTCCACTCTTATCTCTTCGCCCTTGGATGGAAGAACAAGGACTCCACTCATTGTTCGATTTGTCTGCTTAGCCTCAAGGTGGTGTGTGGGAAAGATGGAAAATCTTATCCCCCTCGGCCCACCCGTCAGCTCAAATTTCCCCCTTCTTCTCGACTCTCCAAGGTTGTGCCCCACAAGGTCAACTCCCCAGGGATATGAGTGGCTGGGAAAACTCCAACTAAACAGTGAACAAATGATACCATTACTTGGCGGAAGTAGAGTACCAACACCCAAGATCTAGTAAATGGAAATCAATATGGCATACAAACGGGCTTCCCAAGGTAAACTTCTTTTGTTGGCTTCTAACACACAAAAAAAATCCTCACATCAAAAAAACTGTAAAAAAGGGGAATCATAGGGCCCTCTTGATGCATTCTCTCCCATAATGACAAATAAAACATCAATCATATGTTCCTTGAATGTCAGTACATAAAAGAGGTATGGAAGTATGCTACAAAATATATTTTCCAACGATTGACATGGCTAGTCTCAATATCCGATTACTTCAAAAGATGGGGAATCCATTACATAGGAAATTTTACAAACAAACCTATCTTCAAGAGCATATGGACAACACTACCTAAATACATATGCTCAAGCACATGGATAGCTAGAAACAAAAAAATATTTAGAGGTGAAACCACCAGCCCAATTCAGGACTCGACTTGAGCTTGTGCCCTCCTTGCTAAATACATGAAGTTCTGAATAAGCTGGAAATGGCAAATTAATTGGATTTCCATTTTCAAGTTTGACCAAAATCATCCACAAGTAGCTATCACCTCCAGAAGTATCCCAAAATGGGCTCTTCGCTTTTTAAAAGAAGAATTTAAAGAATAGAAGTTTCAACAGCATGACTGCATCCTTTTTTCGATGGAGCTTCTCGAGGCAACCCAGGGGTGATAAGTGGGGGGCAGCTATCAACAATTCCATAGGATAAATAGTAGTAAGATTTGCATGGGGCCTAGGCGTCATGACAAACAATGATGTTGAAGTTTACGCCCTACTCAAAGGCATCAACTTAGCTCTGTCAAATGAGGTATGGAAGATCACCATTTGGAGGGATTCCGTGCTAGTTATCAGAACCTTAGGCACCCAAAAGATAGCAGGAGGAAATGTATTTGTGGGAGTCTTGTAAAGAATCAACACCTTTCTCAAAAGATTTGAGGCATATTCCATCTTTCATATAAAAAGAAGCTCAACTCCAATGCATTCCATCTTTCATATAAAAAAGAAGCTCAACTCCAATGAAGTAGGAGCTCACCTTCGAATGGGATAAATTAAGGTTAATGGGAGTACCATGCTCCACCATATTCCATAACTCCAATGAAGAGGAACATCTCAAGGATGAAACCCTCATGATGCAAGGAAACAAATGTGCCAAGCATTATTCAATTCCTAGAATTTCATCTTATGCTATTCATTAACTCTAGTGCGTGCGATCTACTATATATAACCCTCGGAGGGATGGACTCGAAGCAAAGAAATCTATGGAAGAAACACTCAACAGTTCGGATACAGGGAAATGGTCACCATCTCTGCAG
>CBVK0103658745.1:0-10522 GCA_900067695.1 Picea abies | reverse complement strand
ATGATTTAAAACTTCAACAGTCACCTTAAAATAGAGTTGTTGATCTTTAAAACTTCTCTTGAAACCTACTTTGATAAATCTGCTCTGATACCAGATCTCGGATATACAACGTGCAGAGTTTACTCAGCATGACGTAGTTACAAAGACCACACTATTCAATACTTTGTTAATGAGCTCTCAATACTTATTGTGAAGTTCCTAGAATGCACAGTAGACTGTGCACTATGATGATAACACTAAACAAAGTAATTTATTTTTCATAAAATGAACATTGTGCTACTCTTATCACATAATCTCACATGTATACTTTCAGTGCGAATTCAAGAACTTATAATCCTACTTAAGATTGTGCAGAAACAAAGAGAATATATGTTTAGAATGTTTGAACACAACATAACTTAGAAATAATCATAAATACTTAATATATTACCAACTTGAATACTGTGCATTGTTACAGAATACAAAACTATGCAGAGCTTTGGCTCCAACAACTTCTGCAGAATTTCAGAAACAAATCTTGTTCTCTCAGACTTCTCAGACTCCTTACACAACTGCTAGTGCTTTAAAACTACTAACTATCAACAACTGAACTCTATCTGTGTGTATATCAACTCTTTACAGACTCGGAAATATAGACTAAGATTGAGACTTCATGTAGAAGTAAACGACTCAAACATTTAAGACGACAATAAATTTGACTGACTCTATTTGCATAACAAAGGTCAAGAAAGATAAAATATCAACTCATTAATAACGTTCCTTCTAACACTCTCGCTTGTCGTGTCTAACTTAGTAACATACCTACTTTTCATGACAGAGAGATTTGGCACAAGAGTAAATCTCATGACTTATAATTAATATTTCCAACACTCCCCCTCAAATATGTGTAGGTGGGAAACACAAAATACAAAATTTACATCAAAAAATTAAATTGACATGAATTGTCATATATTTGTGACTGTGTTGACCCCTAGATAGCTGTGTAGATTCTAAAATGCACCTCTTACCAAATATTTTGTAAATATATCTGCAATTTGTTCTTTAGACCTGCAAAATTCCAAGCAAATTTATTTGTTATTCACAAATTCTCTGATAAAATGATACATTGTATCAATGTGCTTGGTTTTCTTGTGAAATACATGATTTTTGAATAGCGTGATGGAGGATTTGTTATCACATAACAATGTACTTGGTTCTTTTTGTTCCTGCAAAATATATTTTAACATTCTTCTCATCCAAATAGCTTGACAAGTTTCACTTTTAGCTGTGACGTACTCTTCTTCATTTGATGAAAGAGTCACAATGGGATTCTTTCTTGATTCCCATGACACTATACCTGTTCCAAAATGAAACGTGTACCCAGAGGTACTTTTCTTATCATCTATGTCTCCTCCAGAATCATTGTCAGTTTATCCAATAAGTATAAAATCTTCTAAAGTAGAATATTTATTGCCAAATTATTTTGTTCCATTCACATATCTCAAAATTCTTTTACCTGCTTTCCAATGAGATTCTTTTGGAGTTTCAATGAACCTTTAAATCCAACTCACTTCATACATAATATCAGGTCTTGTTGTTTTAAAATACATAAGGTTGCCTACCAACCTTTTAAACAGAGTGGGATCCACTTTAGGTCCGTCATCTTCCTTGCTTAACTTTAGTCCTATTATGACAGGTGTTGGGGCTACTTTGGAATTTATCATGTTGAATCTTTTCAAAATTTCATGTGAATATTTAGATTGTGAAACAAATATACCATCTTTGGACTGGTAAACTTCAATGCCCAAAAAATATCTCATAAGTCCCACATCAGTCATTTCAAACTCATCCTTCATGACTGACTTAAATTCTTCTATGCCAAAATCACCTGTAAAAATTAAATCATCTACATATAAGCAAACAATTAGCATATTACCTTGTTGATTTTCTTTGATGTATAGTGTTGGCTCATAGTCACTTCCTTTAAATCCATTATGAGTAAGATAGGAATCTATACAATTGTACCAAGCTCTAGGATCTTTCTTTAATCCATATAGTGCTTTCTTCAATATGTATACTTTGTTTTCTTGTCTTAGAATATCATAACCTTGTGGCTATTCCACATATACTTTTTCCTCTAAATTTTCATTAAAAAATGATGACTTTACATCCATTTGATAAACAGGACATTCATTGTATGCAGTAATAGCCAACATAGTTCTGACTATTCCCATGTGCGCAACTAGTGAAAATGTTTCATTGAAATCTATTCTAGATGATGTAGACCCCCTACACTCCCGAGGTTGGGCAACCTCTCGATCAAGGATCTTAAATTCACTAAGATGAACTGGTTCTTTGGTCCTCCAATAGGCCCTGAACAAATGACACACAGGCCCCTTTGATGTTGTCACGGGTTTAAGTGACCCGCACAGGCATTCTCGGGTGATTTTGGCAACACCAGATTCCGAGTACTAGCTCCTATGTTAGACTCTTCTCTAATATGACCACGAGCTATGTCCTCAGGCCAATCTCTTCTCGAGTTCATGCTTCTGCAGTTCTGGATGTAGATTCCTCCCTTTTACCCAATCTCTGAATTGACGAATTTCAATAACAGACGCTAGCTCCTCAGCTCTAGGCCCCTTTCCCTTGCAACCTCGGGCTATGACCTGAGGCTTAATCCAAAGTGAGCTAAGTCTTCGACACTTCTGTTTTCGGTAGTTTCTCTTTTCTCTAACACACAATGCTTGAAAAGCATCGAACGTCGAACTGACAGAGTCTCGATCCACTCTCCATGCATCCTCGAGATCTGACGGCTGACAGCATTTTGACCTTCGGACCCTTGGTAGTTTCAACTGTAGTTGTCGCCAATTCCTTCGAACCCTGAACTGATGAACACAACTGGAATGAGAATCGATGGTTCTCGCCTATCCAACAGCCAATGACTCAATGCAATCAACTTTGGAATTCTATCCTTCGGGAGTTTCGAGTGTTGAGTTCTTCTTTTTCCTCCAGAGTATCAACTTCCGGATCTCCAAATTTGTCAACATGTGTCTATTGCAACTCAATGGTCATGTTGAACTATGGATCTTCAGCCTTCAGGAATTCTTCCTTCCTCTTTGCGACTTTCCTCCAGAGTGCCTTTCCTCCGCAGTAATTAATATTTTTCCACACGTCCTCTTGACTCAACGGTCTGGATTCATTTCATTGTTCGGACTTCGGCGAATTCTGTTGGTCGTCCACATGACACAACTCCTTATATCTTCCAACATCGAAATGTTGAAAAAGTTCTCCTGCCTCCATGTGCCTCCTCATAGATCAAAGCATAGGATGCCTTTTTCGGGACTTCAGAAAAATTTGATGTTGTTCTACCCCTTCCTCCTAGATAGCTTCTTCTCCGAACGAGTGATACACTGATATGTACCCACCTCTGGCTAAACGATCCAGATGGATTTGGGTTTTTTAACTTCATAATTAGGAATTTCTTTAGAAGAAATCTTGTTACATGCACTCCTTGCACCTTGCATTCTAGATTTTTTCGATACTTAGTCGACTTTAGACCTTGTGCACTCCTTGCACCACTTGAATTAAAGTTCTTGCTATCTCTTTTGAGCTTCCCTGAGTCATTTCTAGACTCTTTCAATGCACACCTTGTGGACAATATTCACTCCTTGCATTCTAGCTCTCCGAAGAGAAAATGATTGAAACTTAATTAACACTTCATAATTCCATATGCTCAACTATGAACAACATACATAAGAATAATTAAATAAACACACAGAGAACATATCATTCATTCAAATACACATTGAAATAAACATTGTCCAAACTTTTGGAACAATCTTTGTCTATTCTATTCATTCATGAAGTATTTACATACATAGCACAGTGCTTCACTGTCTTCGAACTCTCTATGTATAATTTCTACTCTAACTTCTCCTCCTCTATCTTCACACTCTATTCTCTCTTACAACATAATACAAAAATCCTACCTAAGGAGTGGCTTTTTGAGCTCTTCTCTGTCCTATCTAAATTATATCCCATCATCATTCTAGTGGTTACCTACTTAATCCTATTACAATAAATATGAGTTATTATTAGATAAGAGCTGACACTCTACATCTTCAACACCTTACAGTCGTGTAATAATTTACATCATCCTTCCATTCTCTGGCGGTGACCCAACTTTACAAACAAAGTATTTAAAAAAGATATTTCCAAAATATCTCAACAACTCTTTCTGCTTCTGTTAATTTTGATTTGAAATTTTTGTACGCTGAGGTGTCAAATTCTGCCTCCTCTCTCGGTCTCTTTGAATTTTATTACGATGCTCCTCCATCACCAGTTGTTGTGTGAAACCCCTTTCACCTAACCTTCCCTTGTGCTTCTGCACATTTCCATCTACAACTTGCTTAGTTTTATAAATCCATTTGACACTTATCACATCCTTGTCCTCAGGTACATCTACCAATTTCCATGTCTAATTGTTCTATATGCATTCAATTTATTCATACATGGCTTGTGCCCATACATCATCTTTGACATCTTCTTCAAAAGTTATTGGATCATCTATTTGTGAAAACAGAGCAAAGACTGAGAATGAATTTGTTCTATCAACATTGTATATGTCACACAGAATTCTTGTATTGCTTGGTAACATACTTGCTAATGTTGGATCTGGAGATGTAGAACTACTCGGACTACTTGTTGGAGTTTGTTGCGCTCTAGGTGTGAACTGTGCACCTGCAGATCTTACTGGAGTAGTTTTTGTTGTGATTTGTGTCACATTTTTAGGAGTGGAAGGAAATGCACTTTGAATTGTAATTGGTTTTTGAACCACTTCATCCTTCATGTCATCATGCCCCATAGCATCAGTAAATTTAACTATCCTTTATATGCTTTCATTCCATGCTTCATTCTCCAAAAATTGAACATCACGACTGATTATGACTTTTCTTGCAATAGGATCATACATTTTGTATCTTAAGAGTACCCAAAAAATATAGAATTATGTCCTTTGTTATCTAACTTCTTTCTCAGCTCATCTAGAACATGTGCATATGTGACACAACCAAAAACTTTCAAGTGCACAACAATATTCTTCATACATGTCCAGGCTTCTTGAGGAACTTTGTTTTTCACACTCTTTGTCGAAAATATGTTCATTATATATACCATAGTTGCTATTGCCTCATCTCAATACTCATTTGACAAATGTTTGGCTACCAACATACTTCGCCATTTCCATGATGGTTCGATTCTTTCTTTCTGCGACACCATTCTGTTGTGGTGTATATCGCGTAGTGGATTACTTGTGAATGCCATGAACTTTACAAAATTTCTGAAAATATCTTGAAACATATTCACGACCTCTTTCAGTTCTTAGAACCTTGATGTAATAACCACTTTACTTATCCACAAGTGATTTGAACTGCTAAAAACAACCAAATGCATCACATTTATGTTTTAGAAAATAAATCCATGTTTTTCTTGAGAAATCATCAATAAATATAAGAAAATAGGTGTTGACTCCTATAGATGGTGTTTTCATTGGTCCAAGGATATCTAAATGTACAATTTCTAGTAGAGATTTTGCTCTATATGACTTGCCAACTTGAAATGACTCTTTATGCTTCTTTCCAAAGATGCAACCTTTACATATTCTTTCTGGTTTTTCAATTAATGAAAAACCTTTCACCTTATCCTTTGTATGTATCAGCTTCATACCGACAAAGTTTAAATGTCAAAATCTGAAATGCCATAGCCAAGAATCATCCTAGACTTTAGATTGAAATGTTTTCTGCAATTATATGCCACTATCTTCTTCTTTCTTGGAATTGCGCACACTAACGTCTTTGCTTTCTTCTTTGAATGCAGTGTCACAGTACACATCTTTTGTTTCATAGATAACTTGCGGTTTTTTTTTCTTCATGGATGGATTCAATGTCAATGGAAACATTCTTCTGTTTGTCATCTGAATTCCTATAATAAGTCGAATGCTTGGATATCTATCCGAAATCACATAGTGATTATCTTCCATGTAGATTCTATACATTTTTGTAATAGGTGTCATGTGCTCATTAAATTATGTTTTAGGCCAGCAACATAATATACATCATGCATAAATTTTTGCTCCCCTTGTTTAGTTAAAATGTTAATACTACCTTTACCCAAGACAATGACTTGGATATTTGTTCCAAGTGTAACTTTAGTTTGGACTAACTTATCCAAACTATAAAATAGTTATAAGTTTCATGTCATGTGATTACTGCAGCCTAATTCTAAATACCATATGTCACATGGACTTTCTTGAGAAACATTACATTCAACTGGTGAGATTATAGGCATCTCTTTAGCGCATGCCATAAACATAGGAATGGAGAGAGTATTTGGGTTGTTTGACTAATCTTGACCTTTCTTGTTATGATTATATTGCCTCTTCTTGCATTCATATGCATAATGTCCATACTTTTTAAAGTAATGGCATTGAATATTTGATTTATCAAATCTATGACCATTTGATTGACTGGTGTTTGATTTTGACCTCTACCACTAGTATTTGCAGGACTGCTAATGTGTCCACCTCTAGAAGAACTCCTTCCTCTTCCTCTAGAGTTAGATCTCCCCCTTCCTCTTCCATGGCCTATAGATGACTACACGGAAAATTCATTTTATAATGACATCTTTGACATACTTAATATCTGTTCATGATTAATGAGGGAGGCTTGCAGCTCATCTAGACTAAATTGACTCAGGTATTTGTTCTCTTCCAAAGTCACAACAAGAGGATGAAATTTAGGAGAAATACTCCTAAATACCTTTTCAACAACCTTTCTATTCTCTATGGTTTCTCCATGAGACTTAATTTGATTTATCAAGCCAATAACATGGGTGTAAAATGATTCTACTAAATCTTAGTCTTTCATTGATAGAGTTTCAAACTCTCTTCTAAGAGTTTGTAAGTTTGAAGTCTTGACTTTTTCCATACCTTTATAAGAAGTTTGTAATATGTCCCATGCTTCCTTGGCTTGTTGTGTTGATTCTACTCTTGGGCGTATGCTCTCATGCATGGCTTGATGTATATAAAACATTTCCTTTCCATCCTTCTTTCTTTGATCTTTCAAGGCATCCTTCTCAGCTTGTGTGAGTGCATTGTATGCTTCCTGGTCTATTGGTTCCACATAGCCATTTTCGAATATCTCCCATACATATTGACCCCAAAATAATGCCTTCATGGTCAAGGACTATAACTCATAATTTTTACCTGTAAAAGTGGGAGGTTGCATAGTTAAACTAGGAGCTATGATTTAAAACTTCAACATTCACCTTGCAATAGAGTTGTTGCTCTTTAAAATTTCTCTTGAAACCTACTCTGATACCAGATATCGGATCTACAGTGAGAAGAGTTTACTCAGGACAACGTAGTTGCAAAGACCACATGGTTCAACACTTCATCATTGAGCTCTCAATACTTACTGTGCAGTTCCTAGACTACACAGTATACTGCACATTATTATGATAACACTAAACAAAGTAATTTCTTTGTCATAAACTTAGCAGTGTGCTACTCTTAGCACATAAGCTCGCATGTATACTTTTAGTGAAGATTCAATAACTTATAATCTTACTTAAGCTTGTGCAAAAACAAAGAGAATGTATTTTCAGAATGTTTGAACACAACAAAACTCAGAAATACTCATAAATATGTCAACACATAAATACTTAATATATTACCAACTTGAATACTGTGCGTTGTTACAGAATACAAAACTATGCAGATCTTTGGCTCCAATAACTTCTGTAGACTTTCAGAAACAGAGCCTATTCGCTTAGACTTATCATACTCCTTAAACATTTTCCACTGCTTTACAACTACTAACTATCAACAACTCAACTCTATCTGTGTGTGTATTGACTCTCTACAGAATTAGAAATATATAGACTAATACTACGACTTCATGTCGAAGTAAATGACTCAAACATTTAAGACGACAATAAATTTGATTGACTCTATCTACATAAAAGAGTTCTATAAAGATAAAATATTGGCTCGTTAATAACACTCCTTCTTGTCATGTCTGGCTAAGTAACATCCCTTCTTGTTGTGATAGATAGATTCAGTGTAAGCGCCAATATTAGGACTTATAATTAATATTTCCAACAACAGGAAATGTCTAAAATTATGTGTCTCTCTTGTGGATTGAGACCCTCATAACTAGTTTTAAGTCTTCCTTGTATATCAGTTAGAATTTCCTCAGCAATTTGGTGCAATTGGGCTGACCAAAAGATCAGATATTTTATTCCACGCAAACTTGGCCCCAACAATGTGAGAGATAATGACAATCCATCATACAGATATTAAAACTTTTCAACCACTTTGTCAAATCCTACAATAGGATGAGGTTGGTCAAAGGCATGCGAGAAAAAGATCTCTTGGGAGTGTTGTCGATCGAGGCCTGTTAACTTGTAAATAGATGAATCTACGATGTCTAAGTTTGCAAGATGTAACTAAAACTAAACTACCTTCACGAAGTACATCTTTGATTGGTAAAAGTAGTGCATCGAGATGTTGAATATGATCCACAATATCTAAAATTATGATAGCATGTAAAGATGAGAGATACCTTCTAAGATTCTATATACCATCATCAATACTGTATGTATTTGCTGAGTGAATTGAACCAAGTTTTTCAGAGCTATACTATGCAAGGTAATTAAAGAAGTTGTTTCGCTCACAACAAATAAACAACAAGATCTATTGTATTTTAATCTCTGACAATTCAAGATTTATTTTGCTAGGGTTATTTTTCCAACCCCACCAGAACCCACAATTCCTATGACTCTAACCTCCTTGATTTGTTGTTGCAATAAAAATTTCCTCTAAAAATATTCTACCTTTTGATCCAAACTAGTTGGATATTTAGACACATGCAATGTTATTTTCACCTTTTTCAGGACTCTTTCCACGACCTGTTCGAGGATATGTTTCTCGTCAATGAAAAATATTCAAAGTAAAATTACTAGTTAGAAGTGACTAAATACATATAGAGTGATATAGATATAAACCCAACAAACTCAAAGTTGAGACTAACAAAGGGTTGCATGTCTCACCCATTATAGGTGTCTAAGTCGAAACCGCTTATTTCTACAACATCATAAAGAGCCTTCCTCCATTTTTTGATAGTGTTGGAGTCATATCTTGGCTTCTGGTGTCAAGTTTGATGGTCAAATGTTCTCTTCTCTTATATCTTGCACAAGGCTTGACCATACACTCTATTTGTGCCAAACTTCCACCAAATTTCCAAAGGCTTGACACCATAGATGACCGGAAGAATGATTGACCCAGACTCCAACATAAGCACAAGTTCATTGAGACACCAAATTGATTCCACATATGTAAGAGAAAAAATTTCTATATGGATAGAGGTTGTTCTAATAGTTCCTTCAATTTGAGTTGTTAAGTTCTCTCCCTCCTCCAATTCATTAACATCTAGAAACACTCCAACCTGTGTCCACAAAGGAGATTGCAGAGATCACTAGCCAAGGTTTTCTTGATATCATGATCCGTATTTATGAGAGGAACAAAAGGAATAATAGACTGAATACAATAACACATAGATACAAAGAGCAACAATAGATATCCAGTGAACAATAACTTATATTGAATAAATAAAATAGGCTGAAACTGTAAAACTACATAACTGAAAACAACTTGCTCAAATGGTGGTATCTATCTATGAGAAGAGATGTGGCTGCTACGCACATCTGTCTGAGCATAATGATTACAATGAGGCTCCATAGGAATTTTTAACATTACTCAAGAATTACAAAACCTTTCACATCCAAAATCATAACCCTAGGAGATGAAATGCCAAAAGTTATGTGGGCCCCAATGGGTAAGTTGGTACCTCAACTTCTTGGGGTCGTAACTTTTTCATACGAACTCCTTTTTAGGTGCGTGATATCCTGTTGGAAAGGTATTTTCGAGAAATACACATTATTCCATCAAACTCTGACTTCATCTACAATTTGACTATGGAAAGACAAAAAACATTGTTTAGGGCCCCAAAACGGCCCTAGAAGTACAGAAATATGTACTACATGGAAACTTCCAAAATAAGCCAATTGGATTAGGTGGGCGGCCACCAATATCCACCTGGAAGTTATGTAGGACTTCAGATAGCCCTGAAATAGTAGAACCCACAATTATAAAGAATTACAGAAGAACGTGATGAACTAAAAAATGTCAAGAGGATCCAGTTGAAATAGGTGGGTGGCCACAAATATCCACCTGGATTAGTCCTCCCCCTTAAGAAGCATTGGTCTCCATTGCATTGAGTTCCCCCATCAGGTGAGGAAATGTTTTTTGAATTTGACCTCGGGTGAGCCACTTGCCTTGGTGTAAGAGCTACCCTTCCTTGACAACCCATTAAATTTGGATCCTCTATTGGCAAGTGCCCTTGACCTATGTGTCCACTATTTGATTAGTGGATGCATGTTCCATGCAGTCAAGGTTGAGCTATGTTAGTGTCAACTATTCTGTGAT
>CBVK0103658733.1:0-13570 GCA_900067695.1 Picea abies | reverse complement strand
CACCATGATACCAAGTGGATGCCATGTTAGCTCACATTACTCACACATGTGGAGCTAGTCACATCTGGACTTTTAAGTAGATTTTAGAGGGTCAAAAACCCTACTAGACAACTATCAAGCCATGTTAAATATTATGTTGCTAAGAAAATAAGGGGTTCCATTCTTATTGCATTTTTTATTATTCCATAGTTGAGTAGAGCATCTGGAAGTAGGATATTGAAGCAAAACAAAGGAAGTAGAAGATTTTGTATCGGTCATCCATATTGTAGTGTACATGGTAACTCCAGAGTGAGTGCACTTTCTTTGTATTTACATTTCATAACTGAGAAGAAAAGAGTAAGGTATAGTGCACTTTCTTTGTATTTACATTTCATAACTGAGAAGAAAAGAGTAAGGTATATGCCTCACCTTCTAGTTGGGTTTTTCCTATATTGGGTTTTCCTAGGGTACAAATTTTGTTCATTGTATGGAGGGCGTGTTATTTGCTTAGCTTATTTCATTTCAATTTCATTTCATTTTAGTATTTTGTGCACTAAGATAGTAAAATTAAATATGAAATCTAAAGTAAAACATTATATAATAAGATATTGTAGATATTGTAAGATCCATTTTGACAAATTATTCCAGTGGTATATCCACAATGGTTTATAGATAAGTGTTGATGTAAGAAGGGAACTCATTAACATTCACTAATAACCAATTATGTGACTAAAATTTGGGAAATCCCACTTATGCGAAAGAAATGATGTCCATCCTTCATGCAGTCGATACTTGGTGTGTGTATCTCATTGGAAGGAGCTTCTAGATCAAGAGGAACCATCATAGTTTGAAGTATTTTTTTGGAACATAGGTTGTTATCCCTGGAGTAGCATAAGTGGGTCACTAAGATGTTAGGTTATGATTATGAGATCATATACAAGAAGCATGGAGAATGTGGTGGATGATGCTTTGTCTCATAATTATGAAGAGGAAAGATCTATCTTTTTTTTATCCTTGCCATAACTAAATTGGCTTGAAGAGGTCTCATAAGAATGGTTGGCTAATGACACAATGGTTCAACTCATTTAGTGACTTCAAATGACCCCCACCCCTCTACGGGATATACTTAGTAGTGGGATATCTTGCAATATAAAGGGAATATTTTTTTGGTACAAAATTCTTCTTTAAGACAAAGGATGTTAGAGGAGTTCCATTTATCCCCTACAATGGGTCACTCCGACTTTCATAAAACTTATGAAAGAGCTAAGATCTCCTTCTTCTGGGAAGAAATGAAAATGGACATACATACTTTTGTAGCTAAATGTGGAGCCTTCCAAAGAAATTTGTGTGAAACAGTGAAGCCTCTCAAGGCATTGCAACCACTACTGATCCCAACCACTATCTGAACTAAAATTTCTATTGATTTTGTAGTGAGCCTCTTGAAATCTAGCTACAAATTAGTCATTATGGTGGTAGTTGACTATCTTTCCAAATATGCTCACTTTTGTGCTTTACCACTGATCTGTAAATAGTATGCTCATAGCCTATTTGCTTCACTAGCATAGATCCCAAATAAATTCCAATCTCCTTTAATTCCTATAAGTGTTGTTAAGATTGTGAGACAAAAGGTAATATTAAATTCTCTGTAAACTCGTGCTTAGATTTTCTTGTTATGCAATTCTTGGAAACAACAACCAAAACTCAATGAACCTTTCCCCTACTCTTATCAATTATATGAAGTCAAGTTTTAGCTCAAGCTTTCAATATAAGGAAATTGTTTTTTTTTTTTTACTTGACAATTCCTTACTCAACAGATCCACCACTCTTAGTAGAAAATGACTCATCCACCAATGTTATGACTTCAAGGATATTATAGGTGGCCCTCTTGAATATGTACACCAACCATTAGGTGGCATATGGCTTGTATGGCCCATGTACAACCTTCAACTCACCTACAATAGTTGTGAACAATTGTGGGAAGATTCAGGGGTTGCATATGGCTTCCAAGGTGGCTACAAGAAACATATCGTCATCAAGGAAACAAGAAAGTAGCTTGGAAGCCATGAGCAAGTAAGGAAAATGTTGTGTCTTCTCCAATAGTCAACAATCTTGAAAAAACCAAAATTAGAAGCCCGTTATAATAGTGTAATAGCTATATTATGCCAACAATGGATTTATAATATGAGAAATGAACGAAAGAAGGAGAAAAAGAGTTGTTGGGATTATTTAATGGCTAAGGGAGAATGAAAAATGAAGTAAAACATAGTGTTATAGCATAGAAGGAATAACACCATTAAAATAACTTGGGCAACAACTTAAATACAAGAGAACAACCAACAACACATATATAGAAATTAACATGGCACATCAAGCAATTCATCACACCATTAACACAATGTTTACCCTAGAAAACCAACATTCTATTGGCTTTGACTATGCTCTTTATTTCTTTGCAATGTACAGGCTATAGTATCCCTAGGATCTTTGGTCCATTCTTAGTGTTATCATGGGAATCTGGAAATAATTTCTCTCACTCTCAATCAAAGAACCCCTCTTAGTTTGTAGTGCAAGAGTAAATAGGAAAACATCTCAACTAGGGGGGTTATCCAGAAGGCTAAGCATCTCCAACTCTTTAGATTCCCTTATCTGAAACCTAGGTAACACTAATACCAAACTTGACTTGGTTCTAGGCCACTTAATGAAGGTCAAATTTATAATTACGGATCTATTGAACTTAATTGCATCAAAGGTGTAAATGTGTGCTTATGAAGGCTTGAATCCAACTTGAATATTAACTTTGTGAATGTGTTGTTAATCTCATATATCATCACTTAATGCATTTAATGAACATGATAGCATAAATAACATGCATAAGAAAACATGAGACACTAAATTCACACATGAGGCAAGAGATCATCGATTTGTTAAAGGAGTTCACCAGAACCTTATGGCTACGTCTGGGCTCATAAAATCCATGAACCGCTTCATTCTCTTCTTCAAAGATACTCTCCTTTACAATGAAAATGGTTGAATTCCCACATCAACAAGTGGCAATAGAATTCCCACAATAGGTGGTAGTATCGAAGAGATGCACTCATGCACAATTCAAAGAGCTAGATTCTCACAAGCATGTGGCAATGTCTCTTCTACAAAGAGACGATCTCCTCTGACAAATGTTGATCTCTCACAAGCATGTGGCTAAAAATGGACTCTCTCATCAGCTCCATAATGGGATCCATAAAGGATGATCCCAAAAGGAATCCATAAAGGATGATTCCCCCAAAGGGTTTTATTTTCCAAAGATTACATGAGGAGTTTATATAGTTTCCTTAACTCCATAATTCAAGGAGACAAGATCCAAAAATTAAAGATCTAATAACCACTCAAGGACAAAAATGAGAAATCATCTCAACCAAGTCATGAGACCCTTAACTTCCTCCTTGAGACTAGGAAACTAATTTCCCATTAAAATTAGGAAACTAATTTGTGAGTTGGATTCTCAAAACTAATTTCCCTTTTTACAATTAAATGAATAATATGTGAGATTATAAAACTCACTTCAAGCATTAAGCATTTTTCCAATGTGCATGGCTAATACATGAGTTTCTCATACTCATTTTAAGTATTAATCATTTCTACATTTAATTAATTCATTCATGATCATTAATTATTCTTTTCCACCTATTATCAAACTTTTTAATGATTTATCCCATGGTGTTCAAAGTAGGAATTTTCCATGTGGAGGTCCTCCTAGATCAAACCTTCCCACAAAAAGAACCTTTGGTCCTCCAAACGTATAGGGAGGAACTATAACTTGAATATCTGCAACCAGCTTCTAGGAATTGTCTTACACTCCATGATGCACTTCCCTTCTTATTTATCTACATAAAAATTGTTTCTAAAAAGGACACACCCTTCTTCCCCTTCACCTTTGTACTTCAGAATGAGGATGTCGATGCAAACACTTGCACCAATGAAAATCTGTAGTTGATTCCTTGATCTGCATAACAAATGTCCTCAAAGGACGCACCCTTCTTCTCCTTCACCTTTGTACTTCGAAATGAGGATTTCGATTCTGACACTTGCATCAATGCAAACATGTATCTGGAATTAGACGATCAAAACAGGCCTAGGAAAAACAATGCCTTCTCACTCAATAGTGGATATAAGACCCATTACAATGTGCCAACAAGTCTTACAAGGTTTAGGCATAGAAAAAAATGCCTCTCACTCTTATCATCACTTTCATGAGTGGCTAATTACAACCTTTTACATCATCAACATTAAGGAAAATACCCCCAAATGTGCACTAGTGGTAAACTCTATGGTTTTTAAAATACCCAATTACAAAAATTTGCAACATGGTACATAAGGCAAATTCCATCATCATCATATTCATCTCGCAATTCTGAGACTTTTGACTGTAAACATGACTACTTTCTGTCGAAGTGTGAAAATGGCCTCTTACAACACTGTCTCGGTTTGCATGCAAGGATCAAACAATGAATTTCCTGCAATAATTTAGATATTTTTGTCTTGCTACAACACTCAAAGATCACTATAATCTACAACATGCATTCATCCTTTTAAAATTTTCAAAAAGAGGCAAAAACGATAAATGCATAAAACTTACATTGGTTTTTGTGCCAAGGCACTCAACTGGCTGCTCAAATCTTGGCATACACATCACCAGCAAGTCCATCTTATCAGTGTTCAACTTTTGACTATAAACTTGACTTGTTTTGAAAAGTGCAACTCTGCCTTGAAAAATGTGCCTTGTATTAATGGCAAAAGTGGGATTCTTCCATGATCCATGAAATCCACTACTCAAATTCAAATTCGAACTACACCAGTGGATTCATCTCAAGAAATCATCCAAAAATGGTTGTACTTTCGTCAAATTACGTCACTATCACTTTTGGACCCTCCTGGGCTCTTTGCCTCGAAAAACATTCCATGCATTAATGACAAGAGTGGGCTTCTACCATGAGCCCTCAAATTCTAATGATCAAATCAAAAAAGGGACTGTGCCATTGGATTTTGGCAAAAAATCGTGCAAAAATTACTATAATCTCATCAACTTTCGTCATTGTCAATTCCAAGCCCCTCCTAGGCTCTCTGCCTCGATTTGCATGCCAAAAGCAGTCATACAACTTCATTAAATGCACATGCATTTAAATACATGCCCATACTTGGGTGAATTTGGGATGCCACATGGAAACCTATGATTGGCCCACGTGATGCCCAATCACCCGCACAATCAGCACATAGTCAGTGTATGGTCAATGCTACGCCATCGTATGACCTACCACGTTATCAACCTACATCAAATCCACATCAATAAGTGGTCTAGCATGTCATAAACATGCATCAGGGCCACTTCACTATACGAACTTCCATGTCATGATCATGTCATCCTCTGTACTGCCCAATCATTTTTCACATCATGTCGGCATCATCATCTGTAATGATATGTTAGCGACCAATCAGCAAAGCCACATCATGTTGATATCATCATATGTACTACCACGTTAGTGCCCAATCAGCATGTCACATCATGATGATGTCATCATATGTACTGCCACATCAATGCCCAGTCAGCATGCCATGTCATGATGACATCATCATCCATACCGCCACATCATGTTGGCATCATCTTTTGTACTTCCACATCAACGACACGTCAAATTCCACATCATGATAATGCCATCCATCGTATTGACACATCATCCAGCACGTTAGCATATTTACGGCCACGTGTCTCTGCCACATCATCATGCTAATGTCAACACTATATGAACTTCGCCAAATTCACCTATTTGACAAAAACTTCATATGGCCATAACTTTTGCATGTGGACTCAGTTTAAGGTGTCATTTGCATCATTGGAAATCTCTCTTCCAGCTCTTCAACTTGGTGTGTTTTAGTTGAATTATGTGTAATTTTATTTTTTAGGTATTTTTTAGCCCCATGGATCAGCTACTCAAAACAAAGGCCTAAAATATCACTATGTTACACGAATAAGTGATGTTACTCATCACTTTTGCAAATTTTCCCTTCTATGGGGTCTTAGAATAAACAATCGATTTACAATGATGGTCACTATCAACTAACTTAAAATTTCTACTTGTCCTTTCAATCATCAAGACAAATATCCCTTCTATGGGGTCTTAGAATAAACAATCGATTTACAATGATGGTCACTATCAACTAACTTAAAATTTCTACTTGTCCTTTCAATCATCAAGACAAATAGGTTCTCCCTCTCGAGTTGTCTCTTTTTCTATAGCTAGCCTTCTTCCTATAGATGTCTTCCTTTCTATGTTTCTTTGTCGATTGGTTCCCCAATTGTTTCTTTCTTGGAATGAAGCTCTAGATGGAGTGTCCAACATGTGGCTTCCTGATGTCCACCCTTGTTACAATGGGTGCAATGGTTCTTCTTTATCCATGTTTTCATGGCCTTCTTTTTCTCATGATGTGGAGAAGGGTCTTCGTGTATTGGCTTCTTCCTAGTTCCCATAAACTTCATGTACAAAGCCATTATTTTCCAACACTTGGCAGCAACATGGTTATTCAAACTCCAAAATGTACATGGTTTTATGCCATAAACTTTGTTCTACATTGCCAATTTGCTTGTAATCAAAAGGAACATTTGAATAATGAGACATTTTATACCTTGCTTGGTTGTCTCTTGTGCAGGTCTGCCAAGGAGAAATTTCCTAAGATCTCATTTTGTAATGTTCATCTCCCTTTGGAGATGACTCATAATCACAATCATCGGAAAGGTACAGTGTTCTCTCAACCTGCACTGATTTAGACTTGTCACTTGAGGACTCTCTTGCTTCTGTGGTTTTGGAGCATTCTGACTTGTCACTTGAGGACTCTCTTGCTTCTGTGGTTTTGGAGCATTCTCCAACTTCTTTTCTAACATAGCCCAATCCTGCATATCGAGGTATTTCCACCACTTCGATGGGATTCACAATGCCTTGTCCATTGGATCCAAGGCCTCCTTTTTCATATCCCATTTTCTTCATTAGCTTCAATCCAATGCATGTAGTGTGCTTTTCAAAAGCACCAAAATCATCATCATGAAGAGAAGAACATTAAACTAAAGAAGTATAGTTTACCTTGGTTACCTTTTCTAGATCGGGTGTGGGGGGTGTATTTTCTAAGCCTTCATCACCTTGCATCTTTTCCCAAGCCTCTTCCATGGCTTGTAATTGAAGTCGCATTCTCTGATTCTCTTCTTCTGCATCTCACAACATCTTCTTGAACTCAACATTCTTTTCTTGAATTCTCTGGTTGATTTCCTATAGCTCATTGAGACATGCCTCCTTTGATGTATTTTCCATCTAGCATTCAACACCTGCAATGCCTGTCAATCTTGCTATGATACCAGTTGATCTGAAACCATGGGTGACACGGGTACCAAACTTGACTTGGCTCTAGGCCACTTAATTAAGGTGATATTTACAATTGTGGATCTATTGAACCTAATTGTGTCAAAGGTGAAAATATGTGTTTATGAAGAATTGAATCCAAATTGAATATTAACTTGATGCATATGTTGTTAGTCTCATACATCCATTACTTAATGCATTAATAATCATAATTACGGAAATAAAACATACAAAAGAAGACATGAGACAAGATAACACTGAATTGTTAATGGAGTT
The DNA here is from genome assembly GCA_900067695.1 of Picea abies. NCBI lineage: Eukaryota > Viridiplantae > Streptophyta > Pinopsida > Pinales > Pinaceae > Picea > Picea abies. The sequence goes on along the minus strand of CBVK0103658733.1, from coordinate 5,915 downwards.
CACCAGAAGCTTCTAGCTACTTCTTCGGATCCACTTGGAATATAAATCACTTTATTTTCCTTCCCAAAGGGCTAAAACCTTCTCACAAAATTTGGCACATGTTCCAAGGCTCTCACATAAGTGACATTTCTTCATACACCAGAAGGACTACATTCTCCCCAATGGAGGGGGCTCAACTCTCCCAATGAAGGGGTTTACAAACCACAAGCATGATTGCTTGATTCTCTCCTCAAAGAGATCCTCAAGAGATACTCCCTAAATATCTCCTAATAAGTATTTTAAACAATTTCCTTAGTCTCCATAATCTAAGGAGACAAGATCCACATATTTAGGATTGCATAACCACTCAAGGAAAAAATGAGAAAGCATCTCAATCAGCTCATGGTACCCTTAACGTCCTCCTTGAGACTAGGAAACCACTTGTTATAAAGTGAGGAATGGTCCAAACCAACTCATGAGACCCTTAACTTCATCCTTGAGACTAGGAAACCACTTGTGATAAAGTGAAGAAGAGTCCAAACCAACTCATGAGACCCCTAACTTCCTCCTTGAGACTAGGAAACTAATTTTCCCTTAAAATTAGGAAACTAATTTGTGAGTTGGATTCTCAAAACTAATTTCCATTTTTACAATTAAATGAATAATACGTGAGATTCTCAAACTCACTTCAGGCATTAATCATTTTTCTAATGTGCATGACTAATACACATGAGTTTCTCATACTCATTTTAAGTATTAATCATTTCTACAATTTAATTAATTCATCCATGAGCATTAATTATTCTTTCCCACCTATTATCAAACTTTTTAATGATTTATCCCATGGTGTGAAAAGTAGGAATTTTTCATGTGGAGATCCTCCTAGATCAAACCTCCCCACAAAAAAAAAAATCCGTTCTCCAAAAGTATAGAGAGGAACTGTAACTTGAATATCTGCAACTAGCTTCTAGGAAGTGTCTTACACTCCATGATGCACTTTCCTACTTATTGATCTACATAAAAAAAAAAATCTGAAAAGGCCATGCCCTTCTTCTCCGTCACCTTTGTACTTCAGGATGAGGATGTCGATGCAAACACTTGTACCAATGCAAATTTGCAGATAATTCCTTGATCTGCATAACAAATGTCCTGAAAGGCCGCACCCTTCTTCTCCTTCACCCTTTGTACTTCAGAATGAGGATGTCGATGTTGACACTTGCATCAATGTAAACCTGTAGTTGGCATTACATCATCACAATTTCAAATAAATACCATACTTTTCAAGAGTTTATAAAACACTAACATTCAAGTTTACAATGCTTTCCAAAACATGCCTAGGCTAAACAATGCCTTCTCACTCAACAATGGCTATAAGACCCATTACAATATGCCAACAAGGCTTACAAGGTTTAGGCATAGAACAAAATTCATTTCACTCTCATCATCACTTTCAAGAGTGGTTAATTACAACATTTTACATCATTAACATTAAGGCAAATACCCCCAAATGTGCACTAGTGGTAAACTCTATTGTTTTTAAAATACCCCATTACAAACATGTGCAACATGATACATGAGGAAAATTTCATTATCATCATATCCATCTCGTAATTTTGAGAATTTTGACTATAAACATGACTACTTTATGTCGAAGTGTCAAGATGGACTCTTATCGCACCATCTCGGTTTGCATGCAAGGATCAAACAATGAATTTCCTGCAATAATTTAGATATTGTTATCTTGTTGCAACACTCAAAGATCACTAAAATTTACAACATATATTCATCCTTTTGTAGTTTTCAAAAAGAGGAAAAAATCATAAATGCATAAAACTTACATTGGTTTTGAGGAAAAAATCATAAATGCATAAAACTTACATTGGTTTTCATGCCAAGGAACTCAACCGACTACTCAAATTTTGGCATACACATCACCAACAGGTTTGTCTTATCATTCTTCAACTTTTGACTATAAAATCAACCTATTCTTAAAAGTTCAACTCTACCTTGAAAAATGTGTCATGCATTAATTAAAAAAGTGGGCTTCTTCCATGAGCCCTGAAACACGCTACTTAGATCCAAATTCTAACTGCACCAGTGGATTTGTTGCAATAAATTGTCCAAATATGACTAAACTCTCTTCAAATTCAGTTACCATCACTTCTAGACCCCCTAGGCTCTCTACCTCAAAAAATGTGCCATGCATTAATTCTAGACCCCCTAGGCTCTCTACCTCAAAAAATGTGCCATGCATTAATGACAAGAGTGGGATTCTTCCATGAACCCTGAAATTATGTTGTTAAAATCATGAAACAGACTATGCCATTGGATTCGTGCCGAAAAATCATGCAAAAATGACTATAATTTCATCAAATTTCATCATTGTCACTTCCAAGTGACACCTCACTATACAACCTTCCATTTCATGCTGACGTCATCCATCATACTACCCAGTCAGTTGCCATGTCATGTTTACATAATCATTCGTACTTCCATGTCAATAGTCAGTCATCATGATGACATCACCATCCATAATGCCATGTCAGTTCCTAGACAACATGCCATGTCATGATGACATCATCACTTGTACTACCATGTCAGCGGCCAGTCAACATGCCACGTCATGTTGATGTCGTCATTTGTACTTCCACATCAATTCCCAGTCAACATGCCATGTCATGATGGCATAATTATCTGTATTGTCACATCATGTTAATGTCATCTTTCATATTACCACGTCAGTGACACATCAACTGCAACATCATGTTGATGTCATCTACCATACAGACATGTCTGCCGCCGCATTAGCATATGTACGGCCACATGGCTCTACCACATCAGCACTGTACGGACTTCGCATGTTTTCTAAAAACTTCATATGGACATAACTTTCACATATGACTCTGTTTGATGTGGCATTTGCACTGTTTGAAACCTCTCTTCGAGCTCTTCGACTTGGTGTATTTTCGTTGAAATCTAGGAACTTTTATTTTTGAGGTATTTTTTAGCCCCATGGCTAAGCTACTACAAAAAGGACCTAAAATATCACTATGTTACATGAATAAGGGATGTTTCTCATCACTTTTACAAATTTTCCCTTCTATGGGGTCTTAGAAGCAACAAGCGATTTACAATGATGGTCACTATTGACTAACTCAAAAAGTCTACCCATCCTTTCAGTCATCAAGACTAATAGGTTCTCCCTCTCAAGCTGTCTCTTTTTTTGTAGCTAGCCTTCTTCATGTAGATGGTTGACTTTCTGAGTTGCTTTTTCGTCTAATTCCCCAACTTTGTCCTTCTTGGTATGCAACTATGGATGTGGCTTCTTGACGTCCACCCTTGTTGCAATGGGTGCAACAATTCTTGTTTACCCATGTTTTCATGCCCTTCTTTTTCTCCTGATGTGGAGAAGAGTCTTCATGTCTTGGCTTCTTCCTCATTTCCATAACCTTCCTATACAAAGCCATTATTTTCCAACACTTGTCAACAACATGGTTATTCAAACCGCAAAATGTACATGGTTTTCTATGCCATAAACTTTGTTTTACATTACCAATTTGCTTGTAATCAAAAGGAACATTTGAATAATGAGACTTTTTGTACCTTGCTTGGTTGTCTCCTATGCAGGTCTTCTAAGGAAAACTTTCCTGAGCTCCCCTTTTGTAATTTTCATCTCCCTTTGGAGATGACTCACAATCATAATCATCGGAAAGGTATGATATGCTCTCAACCTGCATTGATTCAGAATTGTCACTTGAGGACTCTCTTGCTTCTATGGTTTTGGATAATTTTCCAACTTCCTTTTTGACATAGCCGAATATTTCATATCGATTTATTTCCACCACTTCGATGGGATTCACAATGCCTTGGCCATTGGTACCACGACCTCCTCTGTCATATCCCATTTTCCTCATTAGCTTCAAGACAATGCATGTAGTGTGCTTTTCAAAAGCCCCAAAATCATCATCATGAGGAGAAGAACATGAAACTGAAGAAGTATTGTTGACCTCAGTTACCATTTATGGATCAGGTTTGGGGGATGGATTTGTTAAGCCTTCATCACCTTGCATCTTTTCACAAGCCTCTTCGATGTCTTGTAATTAAAGTCACAATCTATGATTCTCTTCTTCTGCACAATATCTTCTTCAACTCGACATTCTCTACTTTAATGCTCTGGTTTATTTCATGTAGCTCATTGAGCCATGCCTCCTTTGGTGTATTTTCCATCTTGCATTCAACACCTGCAATTCCTGACAATATTTCTCTGATACCACTTGATCTGAAACCAAGGCTGACACTAATAAAAAACTTGACTTGGCTCTAAGACACTTAATGAAGGTTAGATTTACAGTTGCAGATCTATTGAACTTGATTGTGTCAAAGGTGAAAATATGTGTTTATGAAGACTTGAATATAAATTGAATATTAACTTGATGCATTTGTTGTTAGTCTCATATATCCATTACTTAATGCATTAATAATTACAATTACGGAAATAAAACATGCATAAAAAAACATCAGACAATAGATCATCAAGTTGTTAACGGAGTTCACCAAAACCTTCTGGCTACATCTCCAGATCCGCTTGAAATACAAATCATTATATTTTCCTTCCCAAAGGATTGAAACCTTCTCTCAAAATGTGGCACATGGTCCAAGTCTCTCACATAAGTGAAATTTCTTCAAACACTAGAAGGACTACATTCTCCCCAATGGAGGGGTCTCAACTCTCCCAATGAAGGGGTTTACAAACCACATGCATAATTGTTTGATTCTCTCCTCAAAGAGCTCCCAAAAAGAGCCTCCCTAAATCTCTTCAAATAAGGAGTTTAAATAATTTCCTTAGTTTCCATAATCTAAGTAGACAAGATCCATAAATTTAGAATATTATAACCACTCAAGGACAATAATGAGAAACCATCTCAACCAACTCATGAGACCCTTAACTTCCTCCTTGAGACTAGGAAACCACTTGTAATAAAGTAAGGAAGAGTCCAAACCAATTTATGAGACCCTTAACTTCCTCCTTGAGATTAGGAAACCACTCATGATAAAGTGAGGAAGAGTCCAAACCAACTCATAAGACCTTTAACTTCCTCCTTGAGACTAGGAAACTAATTTCCCCTTAAAATTATGAAACTAATTTGTGAGTTGGATTCTCAAAACTAATTTCCCTTTTTACAATTAAATGAATAATATGTGAGATTTTCAAACTCACTTCAATCATTAATCATTTTTCCAATGTGCATGACTAATACACGAGTTTCTCATACTCTTTTTGAGTATTAATAATTTTTAAAATTTAATTAATTTATTCATGAGCATTAATTATTCTTTGCCAGCTATTATCAAAATTTTTAATGATTTATCCCATGGTGTGTAAAGTAGGAATTTTCCATGTGGAGATCCTCCTGGATCACTCATACCATTAGTATCTTATGATATCCTAATCAGAATGGATTGGTTGGACAAGCATCATGTTGTTCTAGATTGCCATGACAAGACATTTACAAGTCTTGATGAAGAAAGAAAATAAATCTTTGTGAAATGAATTCTGAGATCCATTTCTATAAGAGAAATTTCATCCTTACAGCTGAAGAGGTGTTTTAGGAAAGGATGTCAATTGTATGTAGTTCATGTGGAGGAAGCAGAAAATACCAAAGGGTCAAGTCTTGAAGCTTTTCTAGTATTGCAAGAGTTCGAAAATGTATTCCAATAAACACCAGGATTACCATCAAAGAGGGAGACAAAATATTTATTGATTTAGTACCAGTAGTTTCCCCATTATCAAAAACTCCTTATAGAATGAGTACACCAAAATTAAAATATTTAAAAATTCAGTTGGAGGAATTGTTGAAGAAAGGGTACATATGCCCAAGTGCTTCACCTTGGGGAGCACCAATACTCTTTGTTAAAAATAAGGATGGAACATTGAG
>CBVK0103658731.1:0-11452 GCA_900067695.1 Picea abies | reverse complement strand
ATTAAGTTGTTCTGGTTACAAGAGAGAACCAGAGGAGGAATTCAGTCTCTAAGGAAGAGAATTGTTGAAAGGAATGCATGAGCGTGTGAAATAGAAAGATCAGAGAACTCATGGAAGAGTTCTAAATTGGAGCATAGAAGACCTGAAGCCCAGATTGGAGAAAAAGAGGGCCGCAGGCTTGGTGTTGGCTGGAAAGAAACCAATGCTGGAAGGAGAGGGCGTCGAAGGAAAATGTAGTTGTGAAGGGACTCTCTTGCACAAAAGAAATCCAACTAGGAAGGCATCTGATAAACCTTGTGGAGGTCTTGATCTCAGTGGGGAATAAGGGAGACTTTTGTTGATGCCAAAGAGATGGAGGAGAGTAACCTCCTTGATACCTTTCTTGACTTTTGAAAGAGAACCAAGAAAACCCAACATGAGCAAAGAGGGTTGCGAGCTTGATGCTGGGGAAGCATCTGATAAACCTCACAGAGGTTGTGACAGAGAGAGGATATCTCAGAGATAAATGTCACGAGCTTGATTCTGGGGAAGTATATGATAAACATCACATAGGTTATGAAAGAGAGAGGATTTCTCATAGATGAAGGTTGCGAGCTTGATGTTGGGGAAGAATCTGATAAACCTCGTAGAGTTTGTGACAGAGATAAGATTTCTCAGAGATGAAGGTCATGAGCTTGATTCTAAGGAAACATCTGATAAACCTTGCACAGGTTGTGATAGAGAGAGGATCTCTGAGAATTTTCAGATGACCTGAGGAACACAACGAAGTTTCCCTAGTGATACCATGTCTTGGCACGAGGGTGGCCAGAATTCTAAGAGTGAATGCCTCTGAGCCTAAGGTTGGGTGGAAAGGTGAACACCCACAGTCAGTTGGATGGATGCAACCTATAATAGATAAGTATTCATGTACCCTGTGTAATTGAACTGTAATTTGAGGCTGATTTTCTTGTAAATATTTCAGGGATGTGCATGCTTGTTTGATGACTAGACTGGTTGTTATCTTGCATGTTTGTGTATTTAAGAAATTAAGGAATTTTATGGTCTGAACATGCTTTGTACACATGAATTCTTGAGCCTCATGTATTGGCTCGAATTAAAGGAAATAAACTATGATTTTGTTGACCATAGGCACAGTTTCATGTATACATGTCTATACTCTGGTTGTATTGGGTTTCTTGGAAAAACATGTATTGGCTCGAATTAAAGGAAATAAACTATGATTTTGTTGACCATAGGCACAGTTTCATGTATACATGTCTATACTCTGGTTGTATTGGGTTTCTTGGAAAAAGGGAGATGGAGTCATATAAAAATAAAGGAGGGATATGGGTATAGTCCCTGACCTGTGAAACCGAATGCAGGTTTTTAATAAAAGGAAAACTCTGGGAGAACTCTCAAAAAACATCTAAGTCCTAAGTTTTTGACTATTATCTTGGGGAAACTCATTGTTTTAAGATAAAACGAATCACAGTCGTTGAATTGGCATTGTGAATAAACCTTGACCCTTAATTGGAGGGCATAGTTTCAGGACAACCAAATGTGAGGGTGCTAGAGGAAGCCAAGAGAAGATCTAGATCGTTGATTGAAACTAGAGTGAGATTGGATCCTAGTTGTCCATTGTAAGATACCATTTAGAGTAAATTGTGGACTTGGAGGAGTTGTACTCCGAAGGAGGGGAATCTGAGGGAATATCTAGACTGTTAATCGGGGAGTAGCCAGGATTAACCTCTATCATAGATCTCTATGGTCTCACTTAATTGATATTAGGAGAGGGATGTCAGTATGTTGTGTCATGCAAACTTGGAGCGACGATGTGCCCAGAGGTTGAAAGATGTTAGTCTATGAATGGGAATACGTAATTGGTTGGTGGGTTAAGCATGGCCCCCTTTGGGTGAATTTGGTCTTAGACCTTTGTCTTAACCATGGTGATATTATCTAAAGGTTGAAAGATATCAACCATTGATTATGGAATATTTATTAGAGTATTCCACAATCAGATTGGGGAGAGACTTTGAATTTACCAGAGACATTGATCTATCAAGGAATAATTCGGAGTGATCATGACCTTCCATCACAGTGGGACATTCAGATTGATTTGATTCACTAGGAGGAAAATACTCTAAAGGAAAGACCCTGAGGAGCAATCCTGATCGTCCATCAGACCCAGTTAAAATTAATCCTAATCGTAGATTTTGGTGGTCCTTCGGAACAAATCCAAGAGAAAAACAATGTCATGCTGACGTGGATGATGTCACTCCACCAATCTCCATAGGACAGGTGTCAGCACGTGGAGAGACGTGTCAAGTTCATTCATGGGGACGTGCATATCATGTTGAGAGTACACATGTCGAGCAGTGGTGATTCCACATGTAGTGGTCTTATGGTATAGTAAAGAGATGATGGTGGCATGATATATGTGCCATGCATCGTGCCAACATGTTTTGGGTTGACAAGTGTCTCCCTAAAAGTGGCCTAATACTGAGACCAAAGGAACTCTGAGAGAGAGTTGTGACCATTGATATGCTAAAATAGGAAGAGCTCCGAGAGGAGATCTCGACCATCCTTCGGGGGAGGTTGTTTAGAGTGATCATGTTGTAGGAAAATGGTTAACTTTGACAGAAAATCCTCGAGAGTCAACCTAGACCATTGATCTTCCAAGGTTGAGGAATTTTACTAACTATCTAGACAGTCAACCTTTAGTGGAGAACCTAAGCTAAGAGACGAAGGTTTGATGTCATGAATGACGTAGCATGCCGGTGAGGCAACTAGAGTGTCCTTGGGACAACATATGTCAAACATTAATTGGTTGAGAGGTTGAGAGTGGTCCAGGTAGTCAGGAGAACCTTAGACCACCGAATAAATATCACCCGTTGATCGGGAAAACCATAAGAACATCTACACAGTCCATCAGAGAAATGCGTTGGAGGTAGGGGAGGGAATATTCCTCGATACCCCAGGTTTGGGGCAACAAAAGTGCTTGACCCTTTTTAACACCGAATGAACAGTATCGAAAAGGGATATTCCTCAATGTCGTATCTATCAGAGTTAAAATATGAGTGTATTCGGGGAAGGCCTGAACACTGATAATTGTAGGCTAATGTGGATGGAAGTTTCACATTGGAATGTGAGGTGAGTGCCACATTAGTGCCATGTTGACACCACATCATATGGAACAAGAGACGAGGTGCCATGTGAAAATAGGATAGATGTTGACAATAAAAAAACCCGAGAAATTTGGAAGGCCATAACTCCAATCCAAAGCTCAGATTTGAGCATGGTAACATTCGTTGGAAAGCTCTTGACGAGCAAAAGATGACGAAGACCTTGAGAAGAGGATTTGACATGGTTGAGGGAAAGAAAAAAATTAATACCCCATCCCTTAAAAGGGTACTTAGGGGTCAGGTGTATGATAGAGTGGTATCATAGCAGGCTACAACACTAGGCCTGAATGCGCTAGAGATTAGTCATAGGACTAGTATATCAGAATTTAGAGAAGCCTGTTGAAAGGTGTTTCTACCTTTGAAGGATTATTCTTTATCTGCATAAGTTCCTTGAGGAGAAGGATGTAGATTAAAATTCAGTTGGAGTTTTACCCAACGAGATCGAAATATTGCTAGGTTGTGGCAGAAGAATCCTATCATTTCTTTTGGGAAATGATATCCAGTCCTACAAAAGTTAATCAGGATTATTTTCGGCACGAAATGAGAGAAGAGATATAATAAATAAACACACAGAGATATCTAAGATATCCAATAATATAATAGAAATATATCAGAGATGCAACCATAACCACAATGATACAGTAATACACAATTTCTATTAATGAGTGAAATGTACAAAACTATAGAAATACAGAGTGAAATACTTGCTAGAATGGTGGTAGCTTATCTCTGAGAAGAGATGTGACGACTACTCACATTCTCAAGATATGATTACCATGAGGCTCTAAAGGCCTTTTTAACATAAATAAAAATCCAAAACCCTAACCCTGGAAGATGAAAAGCCAACAATTTTGTGGACCCCGTTTTGGGTAGTTTGGTGTATCAACTTCCCAGGGGTGTAACTTTGGCACACAATCTCTGTTTGGGGTGCACGATAGCTCATTGGAAAGGTATCTTTGAGGAGATTAATTATTTGGTCTCAATCAGAGCCTTTGGTGAATATTGAGGTGATCTATCCCAAACAAACTTCATTTAGGCCTTCAAAATAGCCCCAGAAGTTTAGGAACCGAAAACTTACTAAAAATAGTAAATTGCCAGAAGACTGTTTTGAGACAGTTGGAATAGGTGGGTGGCCACCGATATCCACCTGGATCAATCATCCATCCTTAGGAATAAATGGTCTCCATTACGTTGAGTTCCCGGGGGAGAGGGAAAAACATTTTCTGAATCTACATCTTGATGAGATGCTTTCCTTGTTGGAGAAGTTGTGTTGCTTAGCTTGTTGAAGGTTGTCACAAACTTGTGGCTGGAAGGGTTGGACCTTTTTAACCATTCTGGCTACATGAGATGCTTGTGTGCAGAAGGAATCTTTGTGTTTTGTTGCAATCTTGTCGACCTACTTCTGTTGGATAGAAGGTACTTGGGAAGAGGATGTACTGGTTGTAGTATCCTTATGTTCCCTTTTTGAAAAGATTGTGAAGAAGCTGAATTTTGTAGTATGAGATATTACCTTGCAACACTGTTTAGGTGGGACAATAGTTGGAACTACCTCTGGTATTTTGTGGAGATGATCCCCTAAAGTAACAATGGCACTACGGGGTTGAGACTCATAAATAGCATGGCACTTCCACATATATGGTTGGCCCAATAAAACATCATAGACATCCAATGGGGAAACATCACTTAATACCATATGACATCCTTGAAGGGATGGATGTCACATGACAATCGACACTGCTGGCTGATATGAAGATCTCATCCTTGGAAAATCCACCCGATGTTGTATGGTTGCAGGTGTGGTGTTTTCGACAATCCCAACTGTTTGATGACCTCTATTGAGATGAGGTTCTTTTGGCTTCCGCTATCAACAATAAAAAGGCACTCCCCCTCTTCAGGATTTGTTGGTTCTTCTGGTTGAATTGCTGCGGTCACGACAATATCAGTGGGGTCTGCGTTAATGATCTGTCCTTTACCAGTACTTTCAGAATTATATTTTGAATCAGGGTTCGGCTCCTTGTCTTTGATCTTGGCCACTAATGATTTTTTTGAGCGACATTCATCGGTGTTGTGCCAGGGGATTTTGTGGAAATCGAACCATTTTCTAGTGTCCTTCTTTGTCTTCCCGTGACCCTTCTTTTATTGTGGATTCGACTGGTTTTCGGGAGACTGTCTGTTAGGGCTGTCTTTTTCATACTTGGTTGTTGCGGATTTGTAGACCCAAATTCTCATTTGTTCTAGTGCTTAAATTTCTTCTCGATTTTAATGGAATATTGATAGGCAACACCGAGTGATGAGATGTCCAGAAAATCTATTTCAGTTTGGATGTATATGTGTAGAGCCCCATAGTATTTCAAAACCAGATGTCATTCAGAGTCTTTGATACCCAACTTGGTACGCAAGGTATGGAAGGTATTGGTGAAATCTGGAACTGATTGGCCCCTCTCTTGCCGCAGTGTGATCCATATCATGTACTGGTCCTCATAGTTGCCAACAGGGTAGTACTGTTCCTTTACCGCATCCACAAAAAATTCCCAAGTGGGCTCGACCCCATATATTTTGAACATATTGTGAAGAAGATGAATTTTGTAGTATGAGATACTACCTTACGACACTATTTAGGTGGGATAGTAGTCGGAACTACCTTTGGTATCTTGTAGAGATGACCCCCTAGAGTAAAAATGGCACTACGAGGTCGAGACTCATAGCTAGCAGGGTGCTTCCACATATATGGTTGTCCCAAGAGAACATCACAAACATCCAACAGGGAAAAATCACACAATACCTCATCCTTGAAGTGTTGGATGCCATATGAAAATCAACACTACTGGCTGACACAGAGATCATGTTCCTGGTGAAGCCACCTGATGTTGTATGGTTTTGTGTGTGGTCTTTTTGACAATCCCAACTATTTGAAAAACTCTGCTGAGATGAGGTTATTTTGGCTTCCGTTATCAACATTAAAATGTAGCGGGGTCCCCTTCACCCACATCTATGAATGAAAAGGGATATCCCCCTCCTCAGGATCTGCTTGTTCTTCTGGTTGAATTGTTGTGGTCGCGACAATAGCAGTGGGGTCTGTGTCAATGATCTATCTTCTTCCATTATTTTATGAATCAGATTCTGAATCAAGGTTTGACTCGTCTTTGATCTCAGCCACCAATGACTGTTTTGAGAAACATTCATCAATGTTTTTCCAAGAGATTTTTGGAAATCACACCACTTTCTAGTGTCCTTCTTTGTCTTTCTGTTACCCTTCTTTTCCTGTGGCTTGGACTGGTTGTTGGAAGGTTGTTTGTTAGGGTCATCTTTATCATGCTTTGATTGTTGTGGATTTGCAAACCCAAACTTCTGTTTGTTCTGGTGCTTAAATTTCTACTTGATTTTGACAGCATATCGGTAAGAAAATCCCAACGATGAAATGTCCAGAAACTCCATTTCAATTTGGATGTACTTGTGTAGAGCCCCACGGTATTTTAGAACCAAATTCCACTCAGAATCTTTGATACCCATCTTGGTACGCAAGGTATGGAAGGTGTTGGTGAACTCTAGCACTGCTTGGCCCCTCTCTTGACGCAATGTGGTCCATCTCATGTATTGGTCATCATAGTTACCAACAGGGTAATATTCTTCCTTCACTGCATCCACAAAAAAATCCCAAGTGGGCTCGACCCCTTATATTCCAAACTCCTATGTGGAAATTTTCTCCCAGTAAGTTTCTCATCAATGTTTGACATGAGATAGAGCCTTAAGGAGTGTGAAGGTGATATTTTCCTTGTCGGAGAAATAGTGAACAAAGAAATAACCTTCTAGCATATTTAACCATTTTTCTAGGGAATCCACATCTATCTGTCCTTCAAATACAAGAATATCAAAATTAACTTGTACCTTGAAAGGCGAGGTTCCTCCAAAGTTTTGATACCCAGCTTGGTACGCAAGGTATGGAAGGTGTTGGTGAAATCTGGCACTGCTTGGCCCCTCTCTTGATGCAATGTGGTCCATCTCATGTATTGGTCATCATAGTTACCAATAGGGTAATATTGTTCCTTCACTGCATCCAAAAAAAAATCCCAAGTGGGCTCGACCCCATATATTCCAAACTCCTATGTGGAAATTTTCTCTCAGTAAGTTTCTCATCAATGTTTTACATGAGATAGATCCTTAAGGAGTGCGAAGGTGATATTTTCGTTGTCGGAGAAATTGTGAACAATGAAATAACCTTCTAGCATATTTAACCATTTTTCTAGGGAATCCACATCTATCTGTCCTTCAAATACAAGAATATAAAAATTAACTTGTACCTTGAAAGGCGAGGTGCCTCCAAAGTTCCTTCTTGATGGATGTGGGAAAAAATCTCCATCATTTCGTCCCTCTGTCGCGTGAGAGATTTCTCAAGCAATAGATTAATAGAATCGTCTTCTCTGTAGTTTTTATTTTCTTCTGCCATGGAGGGTTTCTTGGGCATGTGAGAGTGATTGTTCTCAAGAGAGATAAGCTCGGGACCCAACTTTCTATACTCGGACCTCGTTTGGGACATGCACTGAAAAAAATGATCAAGAGCAACCTACTCTGATACCACTGATCTGGATTATTTTCGGCACGAAATGAAAGCGGGGATATAATAAAGAAATGCACATAGATATCTCAGATATCCAATAATATAACAGAAATATATCAGAGATGCAACCATAAAAATAGAGATACAATAATACACAATTTCTATTAATGAGAGAAATGTACAAAACTGTAGAAATACATAGTGAGAGACTCGTTAGAATGGTGGCAGATTATCTATGAGAAGAGATGTGACAGATACTCACATTTGAAAGAAGATGATTACAATGAGGCTCTAAAGGAATTTTTAACATAAAGAAAAATCCAAAACCCTAACCCCGGAAGATGAAAATCCAACAGTTTTGTGGACCTTGTTTTGGGTAGTTTGGTGTATCAACTTTTCAGGGGTGTAACTTTGGCATACGATCTCTGTTTAGGGCACACAATATATTGTTGGAAAGGTATAGTCGAGGAGATTAATTTTGAGGGCTCAATCAAAGCCTTTTTATATAATTTAGGTGCTCGATCCCAAAAAAACTTCATTTAGGCCTTCAAAATGGCCTCGAAAGTTTAGGAACCGAAAACCTGCTAAAAATAGTAAATTGCCAGAAGATTGTTTTGAGCCGGTTGGAATAGGTGTGTGTCCACTGATATCCTCCTAGATAAAAATTGGGATTTTGCCGAGGGGAATTAATAATAAAACTTGGATGCAAATGGCATAAACCTGTTTTAAGGAATACTTGAGTCTAGAGGGAGAATGGACTGATTAGGTGGTAGGAATTGCCTAAAAAGTGGGCTTATGAAGCCTCTGTTAATTAAAATTGTTTGTTAAATGAAGGATTTGGAATTGGGAGTGTCTAGAGGCCTTGTGGAAGTAGGTGAGATAAACTTACTTGACCTGTCATAATTGAAGAAAAAAAAAGACTTCCTAGTGGGGTAATCTTGCTTTGTAAAATAAAAAGAAGTCACATGGACTGAGAATGAACCTCATGGAAGAAGTGAAATGATATAAGCAAGTTTAAAATCTCGTGGTTGTGCTAAATAAATGTAAATACCTATTAACTAAGGGTAGGTCTATGCATGAAAATGCAAGAGGTAAGTAAGTGGAACCCATCTGCACTGCAGACATGGGTACAATGTTTGGTGCACGAAGATATGTTGAAATGCATATCGCAAAGATTGAGCATGCACATAACATGTATATATACTTATTATAGTATATCATTGGATGTAAAATATGGAGATTTCATAGATCATATGGTTAGTGATGATCTGATTATGGTAGCATAAGTAAAAGGTTGATGATGTTGAGTACATATTGCCTTATGAGGATAAGGTGGAAGGATTAATGAAATTTTGATCTTGAATGTAGTAAAGGAAGTCTTGGGGCATTTCTAGATGACCAATGGGTCAATTTGACATTCAGAGGTGGATGGTATCCATATAAGGTATGGCTTGGTATAATTAAATCGTAGTGAGGGGGAATTTAGAAAAGGATTCCTTTGACCAAAAGGTCTACTAATCAAGATTAGTTGGAAGTTAGATTGGTTGTTTTGTTACCTTGGGTATGGTTAAAATTTCCCAGACTGTATTTATGAGTTGGGAAATGATTTTATAGTAGTTGAGGAAAGAGCTTTTTCTTTCTAGTTGTTATCGTATAGAAAGGGAAACCCAGTTATGATTATGTATGTTAAACTTTCCATGTGGATATCATGTGAATGACTACAAGCTCTCAACAGAGAGGGAATCTCAATGTTGAGTATCTCTATGAGACTTGTCATAAAAATGGTGGTAAGATCCTTGGGAGAAAAAAATGGTTTGAGGCATGAAAAAGAAGCTTGATAAGTTGTCTTGTTTCCTTGGACATTGTTGAAATTGCCAGATTGTACTTCTTGGTTGTTGCATACTTCTATAACAGTTTAGGAAAGAGTTTTATCTTATTGGTTATTGTTGTATGGAAAGGGAAACATAGTTATCATTTTGTATGTTAAACTTTCCATGTGGATATCATGTGAATGACTGCAAGCTCTCAACAGAGAGGGAAGTTGAGTATTGAGTATCCCTATGAGACTTGTCATAAAAATGGTAGTAAGATCCTTGGGAGAAGGATCTGGAAGTATGATATGTCCATGTGTATGAATGACATGGAAAAGGTGCAAGAAATGAGCTTGCATGATCAATGTTTAGCTATGTTTGTATATGATTGAGTACATGGATTTAATGCATTATATGATTGTTTGATATGAAGACTGATATTAAGACCAAATAGATATGAATGAATGAATGATATTAAATGTGCAAGTGATGCACATATTTGATGTAAGAGTAAATGAGCAAGGACGCTTTGTTGTCATGATAAAAGGAAACAAGATTATGCATGGGGTTAAGTGCATCATGGATGTAAGTTAACAAAACAAGGAATATGCTTGGATAAATAAATTGGATGCATAACAGAGATGCACGTTTATATTCCTTGTGGAATATTTGGTAAACAAATGAAATGATAAAGTTGAAGATGACTCAAGGTTGAGGCCATCATAGATAGTGATGGATATGCAGTAAGGAAATTGCATGTTGAAGGAGTTCCATGTGGAGGAACTGTGTAAAGACTTTGCCAGGAGAATAGAGTCACAACCTTAATGACTACTGAGAATTAAGCAGTGGGTTGGAAGCCTATATATATAAGAATCCTAGATTACATTTTAAAACATAATGCAAGAATGGAAGACTAACAAATGAATGTTGACCATTTTGATAATTGAATGGTAATGTGCAGAATGCACAAGTTCATGATTCATTATGAACAAAATGTATGCTATTGGAGCATGCTTATGTATCCAAAAGGTTAGTGTGATCCTAACCAAGACTGCTCAAGGAAAAGAGCAGGAATATCCCAAGGTATACATATATTGCATAAGCAAAGAAGGGAAAATGGGGAAAAAAATTCTCACTTTTAAAACTATGAATTGCTTAACAGAGTTATAGTCCTTAAAAGAACGACTGTGAAAACAAGTAAAACTGGTAAAAGGAAAATAAACCAATGAGTATGTTTGAATCAATAGGTTTGGTTAAGCCATGATAAGTAAAGGTAGTGAGGCCTTGGAAAATAACTCACCTGGACTGAAAGTCCAGGGCTGTGTAGAAGGAGTTGGACAAGGGAAGAGTTCCTTGACTCCTTCCTTGTTGTTTATTGTATTTCTCCGATACGAGAGAATTATTTACTATTGCAGGAAATGATTGGAGTTGTTGGGAAAGGACAGATGCCAATGGTAGATAAAAGGATAAATGCAAGAAGGTTGTTGTTGAAAGATTGTTGAAGGGACTTTAGGATCCCCATGGAGAACTATTGATGAGGTAAAAAAAATCAGAAAAAGGGTGCTAGTAGCCAGAACATGTATAAAAATGTTCATTCCTATGTTGCATAAGGTATGAAGGGATTTGGTAATAATCCCCTCTGAAGTATTTTAATTCTTATTGATATGCAAATAATTTTGAGTGGCTATTGTATGTCATTTCTACCCAAGTAGGGTAAGATTCATGAAAGAAGAATTTGAATAACAGAGAGAGGAAGTCTATGCCAGTCAAGGATGAGTTATAATCCTTGCAAGAAAATGCATGAGTAATGAGTACCATGGGTAAAATGACCAATCTAGGGACATTCGGAATAAAGGTGCTCATAGTTAGCACATTGCATGGAATGCATTGAGGAAATGCATGTTTGCATAATAGGGAATACAATG
>CBVK0103658730.1:0-11646 GCA_900067695.1 Picea abies | reverse complement strand
CTATTGATTGGGATCATGCACACAATGGGTATATCAAGGAAAAATAGTGAGCTAATATAAGAAGACAACCATATGGATACAAATCCACAAACTGCACAGATAAGTATTGTGATGAAATAAATATTTTCCTCTTGAGTTTTTGGATGAACAACAATAAAATGTCATGCATGAAATTGTGAATTGACATGCGTTTTGTTCGAAATGTTGCAGGAATGTGATGAATGTTGAGGGTCTAGAAAGGATTTGACCAAGAAAGAGAATCGATATTTCTGAAGAAAATGAATGACAAAGGCATGATAGGTGTTACTGAGAAAGAACACTGAGGATGGTGTTCCTTTGAAGGGGGAGGGGATTTTAAGACCCCTGTTTCCCCAAGCTTGTAATTAATCATTATTTATGATTACTATGCTATGGCATGTGAACAATGTAAATGTATTATTGTTTAGATTTTACAACAACTGACTGTGGGGGTGAATCCTTGAAGTATTGGCCATGATATCACTAGAGGAAAGAGTGATGAAACTGTAGAGAGGGTTCACTATGTCAAAATGACCCAATTCTCTTTGTTGAAATAATAAGCCTCATCCTGATACCAAGGAAAAATCAGTTAATGAGAAAAAGAGTCAGGATTGGTGGTTGAACAATCAACTACCCCATTGAATGGAAGCATGCAGGGACTAGCTGAGAAGACAAAAAAATGTCATCTCGAAGTACGACAAAGTGCAGTCTTTCTGCAATTCTAGATTGACTTGAGTTCCTTCTGAAAGAAGGAATAGGATAGGTCCAAAACCTTCCTACGAGGGGGGAGAAAATCACCCAAGAAAGAAGAAGATACAAATGAATGGGTTAGAGGATGATTAAAAAAGAATAAGAGCGCATGAGGCTCTCCAGTTCATAAAAAAGAAGAACTGAAAGATTAAGTTGTTATGGTTACAAGAGAGAACTAGAGGAGGAATTTGGTCTTTGAGGAAGAGAATTGTTGAAAGGAATGCACAAGTGCATGCAATAGAAAGATCAGAGAACTCGTGGAAGAGTTATAAACTGGAGCATAGAATACATGAAGCCTAAACTAAATCAAAAGAGCATCGCGTGCTTAGTGTTGGTTGGAAAAAAACCGGTGCTGGAAGGATAGGGAATCAAAGGACAATGTAGCTATGAAGGGGCTTTCTTGCATAGAGGAAATCTAGTTGGGAAGGCATATGATAAACCCCGTGGGGGTCCTGAGCTCAGTGGGGAAGAAGGGAGACATCAACTATTTCCAGAGAGGTGGAGGAGAGTAACCTCCCCGATGCCTTTCTTGAATTTTGAAAGAGAACCCAAAAAACCCGACATGAGCTAAGAGGGTCGCGAGCTTGATGTTGGGGAAGTATCTAATAAACCTCGTAAAGGCTATGATAGAGAGAGGATCTATCAGATATGAAGGTCGTGAGCTTGATACTAGGGAAGCATATAATAAACCTCGCAAAGGATGTGAAAAAGAGAGGATTTATCAAAGATGAAGGTCGTGAGCTTGATGCTAGGGAAGCATCTGATAAACCTAGTAGAGGCTGTGATAGAGAGAGGATTTCTCAAAGATGAATTCTATGAGCTTGATGTTGAGGATGCATATGATAAACCTCGTAGAGGTTGTGACAGAGAGAGGATCTCTGATAATTTGTAGAAGACTTGAGGAACACAGATAAGTTTCCCTAGTTATAGCATGGCTTGGCACGGGGGTGTCCAGAGTGCTAAGAGTGAATGCCTATGAGCCTAAGGTTGGGTGGAAAGGAGAACACCCACAGTCAGTTGGATGGCTACAACCTGTAATAGATAAGTATTCATGTACCTTGTGTAATTGAACTATAATTTAAGGTTGAGTTTCCTATAAATATTGTAGGGATGTGCATGCTTGTTTGATGACTAGACTGGTTTTTATCTTGCATGCTTGTGTATTTAAGAAATTAATGAATTTTATGGTTTGAACATGCTTTGTACACATGAATTATTGAGCCTCCTGTATTGGCTCGAATTAAAGGAAATAAATTGTGATTTTGTTGACCACAGGCACAGTTTCATGTATACATGTTTATACTCTAGTTGTATTGGGTTTCCTGGAAAAAGGGAGATGGAGTCATATGAAAATAAATGACTCCCCCTGAATGGAATGAAACGGGGGAGGAGACCAAGAAGGTATGGTAAAAACCTGAAGGAGGGATCTAGGTATAGTCCCTGAGCTATGAAACTGAATGTGGGTTGTTAATCAAAGGAAAACTCTGGGAGAAATCTCGAAAAACATCTAAGTCATGAGTTTTCGATTGTTGTCTTGGGGAAACTCAGTGTTTTGAGATAAGACGAATCACATCCCTTGAACTGGCATTCTGAATAAAACTTGACCCTTCATTAGAGGGAATAGTTTTGGGACGACCGAATGTGAGGGTGCTAGAGGACCCCGAGAGAAGATCTAGATCGTTGATTGAAACTAGAGTGAGATCGGATCCTGGTTATCCATTGTAGGATACCGTTCGGATTAAATTGTGGACCCAAAGGATTTGTACTCTAAAGGAGGGGACTATGAGGGAATATATGGACCGTTAATCGGGGAGTATCCATAATTAACCTATGTCATAGATCTATGTGGTCTCGCTTAAGTGAGATTAGAAGGAGAGGGACGTCAGTATGATGTTTCATGATGACCTGGAGCGTTGACGTGCCTAGAGGTTGACAGATGTTATTATGTGAATGGGAACATGTAATTGACCGGTGGGTTAAGCGTGGGCCCCTTTGGGTGAATTTGGTCTTAGACCTTTTTCTTAACCATGGTCGTATGATCTTAAGGTTGAAAGATATCAACCATTGATTGTGGAAGATTTATTGGAGTATTCCATAGTCAGACTGGGGAGAGACTCTAAATTTACCAGAGTCATTGATCTATTAGGGAAGAATTTAGAGTGATAATGATCGTCCATCACAGTGGGACACTCAGAATGATTTGAGCCACTAGGAGGAAAATACTTCGAAGACAAGACCCCGAGGAGAAATCATGATCGTCCATCAGACCTAGTTAAAATTAATCCTGATCGTAGATTTTGGTGGTCCTTTGGAATGAAGCTAGGAGGAAAAAAACTTCATGCTGACATGGATGATGTCACTCCACCAATGTCCAGAGGATAGGTGTCAGCACCTGGAGAGACGTGTCGAGTGCATTCATGGGGACATGCATATCACGTCGAGTATATGTGAAGTTCCACATGTCGAGCAGTGGTGATGCCACATGTAGTGGTATTATGGCATAGTAAAGAGATTACAGTGACATGATATATGTGCCACACATCTTTCCATCATTTTTTGGGTTGACAAGTGTCTCCCTAGGAGTGGCCTAATACTGAGACCAAAGGAACTCTGAGAGAGAGTTGTGACCATTGATCTGCTCAAATAGGAAGAGCTCTGAGAGGAGATCTTGACCATCCTTCAGGGGAGGTTGTTCGGAGTTATCACACTGCATGAAAAGGGTTAAATATGACGGAATATCCCTGAGAGTCAACCTAGACCGTTGATCTGCAAAGGTTGAGGGATTTCGCTAACGATCTAGACCGTCAAATTTTAGTGGAGAACCTAATCTAAGAGACGAAGGATTGATGTCATGAATGATGTAGCATGTCGGTGAGGCATCTAGAGTGCCCTTGGGAAGACATATGTCCAACATTAATTGGTTTATAGGTTGAGAGTGGTTCAGTTGGTCAGGAGAACCTTAGAAAACTGAATAAATCTCACCCATTGATTGAGAAAACCATAAGAACATCTACATCGTCCATCGGAGAAATGCATTGGAGGTAGGGGAAGGAATATTCCTCGATACCCCAGGTTCAGAGAAGTGAAACTTCTTTACTCTTTTTAATGCCGAATGAACAATATCAAAAGGGGATATCCCTCGATGTCATATCTATCAGGGGTAAAATATGAGTGAATCCGGGGAAGGCACGAATGCTAATAATTGTAGGCTAACATGGAAAAAAGTTTCACATTGAAAAGTGAGGTGAGTTCCACATCGATTATTTTTTGACGCCACATCAGATGGAATGAGAGATGAGGTGCCACGTGGAAATAGGATAGATGTTGATAGTGAAAAACTTGGAAACTTTGGAAGGCCATAACTTCCAATCCAATGCTCGGATTTGAGCATGGTAACACTCGTTGGAAAGAACTTGATGAGAAAAAGGTGATGGAGACCTCAAGAAGAGGATTTGAGATGGTTGAGGGAAAGTGAAAAATTAATACCCCATCCCTTAAAATGGTACTTAGGGTTGAGTGTGTGACACATTCCATCAATAAGTTCTCCCACAATATTGATTTTCTTTTTTCCATCTTTTTCAAACCCTCACTATGTATTGTTTTGGCCAAGGGAGTATATTATCACCCTTCTACGTAAATGGTGTTTTTGGATTCCTGAAACAATACCGACTTCACCTGGTTTGATCTATGTGGTAGCCAATGCATCAGAGGGAAACCCTCTTATTCTAGGTGTCATGACTTTATCAAATGATCACAAGACATCAAATGGACTTCTTATGAAATGTTTTCACTTATTCATCAAATCTTTTGGCAAATAAGACAACCTATATTTCATAATTTTCTATGGTGTGGGGTACAAATGAAAAAAATTATCATAATTCTAGATAATAGGCACTATGAGAAGCAATGGGAAAATATGACTTTGATGAATTACTGTAGCGATCAAATTTTGAAAAGGATTGTTTGTTTCTTCTGATGAAGGAGGGATTTGACAGGATCGATGCATCCAATATAACATATCTCCCTTGGCACCAAGATTGCAACTCTAACCCCTATACACACTCACTTTTATGAGCAAAATGTGAAAGAAGAATTTTTTTCGAAGAGGAAGTGCAACAACCATAGCCAATTTTCTTAGGCTTCAATGCACTATCATGTTGGAGCCATCTATATTGAGGTAACCTCATGTTAATTGTTTCCATTCTCATCCTAAAAATGTTAGAGTAATTTCCTACATCACATCTACTACTTGAAAATTACATGTGGTGCAGATCTCAGGGTGGGTATTCATTACTACGGTGAAATATTTGATCTAACCGTCAGTTGGTTCCATTTTTTTGTTAAAGGTCATCTTGTTCTTTGTTTCATTCATGTATGATAGACCTAACTATTCCATGATAACCTTTGACATAATGTTTGGTTGGATGATAGACCTAACTATTCCATGATAACCTTTGACATAATGTTTGGTTGGGAACCACCACCAATTAGAGGGCTATTTTTCACATCATTTTCATAGAAACGTAAAAGGGTAGGTATGCAGCTTCATGTTTATACCCAATAATCACATCTAAAACATTTTATTCTTATAGGACAACTATATTATAAACCAATGGCTCAATTGTTTGCCTATTTGATGGCTAGAAAACATCATTTGTGAGGGTTTTATTTAGATTATCTTGTTGTTTGAGAGAAAAAAAAACACATCCAATGGGTTTATATTTTCCTTAATCACAACCAATGTGTTTGATATTTTATATGGATCATAACCTTATATTAGTGGAATTATGAGGATGAGAAACCAGCTATGTTTCTTTCTTTTTGTTTAAAACATACAATTTTTTAACATTTTTTCGAAATTCTCGACTTTGTCAAAATAAACATTTCTGGATCTATTGTTTTGCATAACCTTCATTATCTTATTGAGTTATTACAAAGAAATCTATGAATGAACCTTTTGATCCTTAGAAATGTAGGGTGTCGACTCTCAATGGAGATTTTATCTTCTTATATTACCAAATTTGTTTACATCAGTGCATCAAATCCATATGAGTAGCTATGAAGTATGCTCTCAATTAAGGGTGTGCACTTTTATGAGGCATCTATTTTACTAACCCACATAGTTTAGAGATAAGCTTGCAAATGTGTGTATAAGGCATGTTTATCATCTAGTATTTGGAAAATTTTGACTTCACTCTTTCATGTGTTCATATGAATGATCAATTTGCACAAACATGTATCTCTTGTTTAAACTACTTAAAACATCATTTCCAATAGAAAAATTATGTGCATAGATTTTAAATGCTGAGTATTACATCAAGTGAATTGTATCATTAAGGCAACAATCATTTACAACCATGAACCAATGAAGCATCAAAGCAATGTGACAAAGTACTATCAATTAATAAAGGATGATGAGCAACAATTATTTCAGATCATTCCAAATGATAGCGTTTACAATGAATAGGAAAACAAGACAAACGTAGAAGTCAAACTCAAACTACAACAATACTCAATTGCATATGCCTTAGATCTTCGTCATTAACCAATATTTTTTTAACCCAAAATGGAAAAATTATATTATAAAAAGATTGCTCTGAGTTAGCAGATTATATGGAGACACAAAATTCTTAGTGGGGGGAGTTCAAAAAATGGACCTAGACAGAGTTGGGCTTGAGTATTACAATGGTCATCATGATATTTAAAATTATTCCAGTCCAATGAACTTTTAGTATAAGTTATGAAAAAACTCCTAGACATAGCCAAAATATGGAGTACGTATAATCTAAAATTTAAGGAGGAGACCTAGTCTATTCATCCATTTCAACCATTTCTTCACCCTCTGCTTGTTGGACAGTGACGTTGAGGTTTGGAAAATGGGATACATTGGGACTGGAGTTCGTTGATTCTGTGTTGCCAACGACATTTTCCTATGGCTCCTGAAGTGCTGGTTTGAGGCAAATTTCTTCCAGCTGTCTTCTCAAGGAAAAAACCTCATCGTTTAATGCCTGAAATGACTGCCTTTGGTTGACATTGAATTCCAAAACTAAGAGAAATTTGGAGGTGAGGGTGCTTATCCTGCTCTATAATGTGATTATCAATGAGTGGATATCATTTAATTCCTATTGAAGCTGAAAAACTATGGATTTGGTCCCTTGATGTCGGTTGACCATGGTGAGATATCTGTTGTTGTGAATTTTCCACCTATTTAGACAATGGAGTTTCCAATGTTGAATGAAGAATACCTAGAGGAATTTATAGAGAGTTATTTCCAGAATTGGGTGGTAATTCATTCCTCCCTACTGAATTTGCATGCTTTCTAGATATGTGGCAAGTTGATCTAGATCATGGGAATGAGCGTGGCTAAGGGACTTTGTTGAGGTGGTGGAAGTCATCTTCAGATTGCACTGCATGTGAATTAAAGAAAGGACAAGTGTTGAAATGAGAGAAGCATGATGGAAGTAACTCTTAGGAGAGGGTAACGTACAAGATAATAGATATGGCTCACAAGAGACAGGGAGGAGAGGGGTTGACACAAGTGATGAGGGATATGGATCCAGGAGGACCATTGTGTGAGCAGGGACAACATGACGAGCACACGGGCGAAGGGTCAGATAGGGTAGCATGCCAAGTGAACTGGAAGACTAGGTCGACCAGGAGGAGAGAGGGACGAGATCAGGAGGGGGGGAGAATGAGGATGGGAGATTGAGAATAGGAGGGAAAAATAGGTTAATTGGGGAGGGCCTCGAAGGAAGAGAAGGGGGATAAGTGGTAGGCCATGAGAGTGGCCACGTAGCAATTTTTTAGGGAAAGAGAGGGACACGATCAGGAGGTGGGGAGAATGAGGATGGGAGATCGAGAGTGGGAGGGAAAAATAGGTTAAGGGGGGAGGGCCTCTTCGAGAGTGGGAGGGAAAAATAGGTTAAGGGGGGAGGGCCTCGAGAGTAGAGAAGGGGGATAAGTGGAAGGCCATGAGAGAGGCCACTTGGTGATTTTTTAGGGAACTGAGTTCAAGGCCTTTGAGGGACCAAGGCTAGAGTCACATGGAAAGATAAAAGGAAGGGGGCTAAGGAATAGGGATATAAGAAAACTAAGAGCTTGTCAGGATACAATTTTTTTTTTAAATAATAACCCTTCGTTGAAACATCGATGCCCTAGTTCGTCAATGGCTTGACTAGCATTACGTTTTCCTCCTAACCTAGTAACCATTTGAAACACAACCGATTCTTCGGTGGTTTGTTGTAGCTTAGTCAAGCGTCCAACAAACATTTGTCACTAGTTTTTTGTAGCGTAGTTGAGCTTCCAACGAAGTAGAGACAAAATCGTGTTGGATTTCAGACGAACTGTAGTGGATGATACGAAAAACTCGTGAAAATAATTAGACGATATTACGATGGACTAGTATCACTAATGTGATGGATTTGAGATGAACTATAGTGGATGATACGATGGACTAGCGATGATAATTAGTAGATATTTTGACAGACTAGCGATGAAAACATGATGGATTTGAGACGAATTGATGGGGCATGTTTGTCATAGGTTAGTCTCTCTTACGATGGACAAGTGACAAGAACAACCTGGATTTGAGACCTACATCGATCGATAGTACAATATAAGTGTTTTTCTGTCTTGCAATGAACATGAATTGTCGTAATTTCAACAGATGTGATGTGATGAAAAATGGGTTGTAGTCTTCATCGTACTTGAGACGTTGTGGTGATGAACATGTGTCAGTAAATTGTTGAAAAATGGGCCCATTTTAGTAGTGTGCAGCTTATCTACTTCTATCATTTATGGGCAGGTCTTGAAATATGTGGATAAACTGCATACCCAGGAATCAATGGCCTCACCATTCATATTCCATGAAAACTTAGGCATCTATAAATGAGTATGCAACTAAATAGGAATTAGGGATCTCCACTAGGGCCACATGATTTCATTTAGAGCAAGAGCCAGGTCCTGAATGGAAGAATATTTCCCATATGTAGAATCCTTGGGGGATGGGTCTCTACAAGGAGACACTATCTTCATATAATGAATAAAATGAGACTTGAGAATGGAGAGTGCACTGAAAATGAAAGAGAAAGGGTGTTGGAACCCAAGAGGGAGGGAAAACCCTAAATCACATCGTATGGAGAAAACCATAGTACACTATTCTCTAGATCTGGATCAAGAGCTAGATCTAGATGGGAAAAACCTGGATCCAACCCTGAAGCACACCATGTGGAGCCCAAAAGGAAGGGTGCACTAGTGAACCCTAACCAAGCACACACTGAGAAGGAACGTTGGAAGAGAGGGGAGGGTGTGGAAAACCCTAGTGCACCCTAACACAAACTAGAGAAGAGAGGGGAGTGGAACATCCCCACAACCAAGGCACTGAGTAGTGGAGGGTAAGACCAACCCTATTGTATCGTGTTGGAAGAGATAGAGGGTGATATGAGCCCCAAGCGCACCTTTGAAACAAGAAATTACCACAAAGTACTAGGAAATGAAGGTCTAAAGCAAACCCTAGCACATTGACTGAGAGATGGAGGGTGGAACCACCCCTAGCGCACCTTTGGATCTAAATATTGGGTGATTTCAGACACTAGCAACCCATAAAACCAAATTTCTCTATCCGAAACTCACTAGAGTAGAAGCATCTCAAATTGATGCTCTGATACCATTTGATCTGCAATAGAAATACTTAGGAAATTAACTAGATTAGGAAAACATGAATACTATCACCAGAACTGAGAGAAAAATTACCATCATTTTATTTAGAATAGGAGGCAGTCTTATATAGATGCCTTTTATATAGAATCTGATCGAAATATTTCCCCACCATCAAATATGTCCTCCTCGAAATTGAGTTCTTCAATGGCCATTGTGCATTGTTCGTCCATCGTACCATAGAACAATTAGAGAATTAAACCCTATTGGAAAACCATAGCAAGACTACTATAAGAAAGGGAGCCACGGGGCTAGAAAACCACTCGAGCGCCAAATAATAATAAATGTTTACATAGCTAAACTTTTTGAAAGAAAAGATACTCATTCTGAAAGAAAATATTCCATTTCGAGGAATCCTTTAAGTTAAATAGCCATAAAAACTTTATGGTGCAATGAAGCTACCTCTAAATGACCATATCAATTCAACAGTGTAGTTGGCCAAACTTAAATGACCATATGAATTTAGTGATTCAATTTAAATGCAGAGTGCAAATCCTATTCTCAAAACACATAAATCCAAAAATATTGATTGCAATTAATATGCTACTTGACAATATACTGAACCATTTTATTTGATAAGAGACAAAAATATGAGAGGATTAAATGCGTGAAATAAAGAAATTTAAAAAAAAATGTGTAAATCATTGATATGTTTGGAACAACAAATAGAATCATCTATTCTATTTAATTGAGCATATCTAAGAACGAAATTGAGAAAAATAAAAAGCACCAACAATACAAATATACTCAAAGGCATAATCGATTGAGCAAAATAAAAAGAACCAACAAGACTAATAAACTAAAAGGCATGATCATTTCAAGCGAAACTATTTATATTAAAATTTTAAGATAAAATGTAATGCATGTCTAGCCATTGTAACAGGAAAGTGTTAAGAAAGTAAAATATATGTAACGGGAAAGTGTTAAGAAAGTAAAATATAATAGTTAATTAGTGCACCAATGTACTATAAACTCATACATGATTAGTCTTT
Organism: Picea abies; assembly: GCA_900067695.1. NCBI lineage: Eukaryota > Viridiplantae > Streptophyta > Pinopsida > Pinales > Pinaceae > Picea > Picea abies. Next base: position 1,171 of record CBVK0103658730.1, on the reverse strand, counting down.
TTTATACTTCAAAAGGTGAAAAAGATAAGTTGAAAGAAATATTCCAGTTGGATAAGCATGGAATTATTTTTGTTATTTATGCAACTATGATCAAGGAAGAAGAAATAGAATTCCATGTTTCAGGTGGAAAATAAAGCTCAAAGGAATAAAAATATATTGTTTCAATGGAGACAGATGATGCAAAAAACAATGGTGCATCTGCAGTTTGTGACAATGTTGATGTGAATATGCAGTATGCCAAAACTGTTGTTGGAACTGCAACAACTACAACTAGTGGTATTAAAAATAGGTTTTCTGAGGTAGAGGATAAAGCTTCCCAAATGAAAATTGATGCCAAGGTAAAAAATATTAAAGTGCAAAAAAAATCAAGAGTTCTGTGACTTCAGAGCTAAGAAAATATTACAGAATAAACCGATGGTGGAGAATTTTGGCACACTTGACTTGGTCACATTTGAATCTAAATTTGACTTGAATATGAAAACTAGAACAATGAAATGATATCTAAATGCATATTCTCTTACATGTTATGGTCTAAATGATGCCTCTATAAAAGTAAATTGTACTTCTACTCAGAAAAAAATTAAGAATGAGCAGTAAAAAATTCTTTGATGGCAAGTTGCATTTTAGTTATCCTTGCTTACATGTTGGTTATAGACAAAATTAAATTAAATTAAAATTAAATTTGAGAATAAGTACCTCATAATTGGTTTTTTAATCTGTTGAATCCAAAGTTTTTGAAGACTTCAATATTCTGCTGGATGTTTTGGCTGGGCACTTGATGAAGCTATAACCACCTACACATCATATTGAATAAATGTCTTGGAGGATAGAAACATTGTCATAATGCTTCAAAAAAGGTGTTCCAAGTAGTAATGCACTTCCAACAGATTTGGAAGAAGCCTCGTCATTGAGTTTAATGGAACTAATTAATGCATGAAATAAATACTACACAATGTAACTAACTAATGTAACTAACATTGTAACTAACTAATGACACAAGAGAAGTAAATAATTTGTACCTTGTCAGAATGAATTGTGGATCATGGAGGTGACCTCCCTTCAAACTTTTATTTGTCAAAGACAATAATAGGTTAAATGACTAAATGTTAAGAACCAAATACCAATATAGCATAGAAAAACCTCAGAAAATGTACTCAACGCCTTGAAAAAG